>VTPC01005769.1:0-40774 GCA_011009095.1 Ignelater luminosus
ATACTTTGATACACCGATATCTGTTCTGGTTTATTTAGGAGGCCCGAAGTGCCAAATAAATCTTTAGATTTTAGTTTTCGAGCATTTTTAGTTTCTTCAAATACTGACAAAGCTAAGGAATTAGGAACGGAAACTCTAAGGCGTCCTCATAATTAAAGTACCTATTTATGTGATGTTAAAGCGTAGTAGGTTAGTTCACCGACAGCCATTTCATTGACAGACACTTCATCAACACCACATCATCGACATGGACACTTCATCGACATGGACATTTCATCGACAGAGGGCAGTATACCTCACAGGGGCGTCAGTTTCTCACAAGTATTCAATGTGACAACAACAAACACCCATTTTTAATTTTGTAATTTGTGATTTATCACCATCAGAATTCCATTGGAATATGTTACCAGCTACCAGCAACAAGAACAAGCAGCAACTTTTGAAGAAGAGGTTTATTTATGACAAATAAAGAATTCGAGAAGATATTTCACTGGATCATGCCAAGGAGCTGTTAACAGAAATGGAACCATTGTTTATGTAAATGGTAAGCACAACCATGTACTATGGGGAGGAAGAATTGGAACAGCAAAGGTTATAACCATCGTCAGAGAAAATATATCGAATACAAATGACAATCCGCAGCAGATATTTGGCGAAGATACTGGGGGAATTCCGGTGTTCAAGCGGCTTTGCCATCACTTCCAGCAATGGATTCAGAAATGGACAAATCCTGCACCTTCACTTAGCAAACTGATCATCGATGGTCCTTATTCAAAGACATCTTCTGGGAAAGATTTCTTTCTTTTCGACAGTGGAGCAGGTGACCCCAATCGAATCCTTCTTTCTTCGGCAAAAAGGAATCTTGAAGTCTTGTCTTCTTCTGATCACTGTTTCTGCGACAGCACCTTCAAGGTAGCTCCTCCAATTTTCACGCAACTAATGACAATTCCTGCGATTAGATTTGATGCAGTTATTCTTGTAGTGTACATTCTTCTCCCGAACAAGATCAATACCACCTACAAGCGAGTTCTTGAGCAACCAAAGAACTTGAAATCTGATCTAAAGCCAGCAACAGTGATGACAGATTTTGAAGCAGCGTTATATGGAACCTTTGCTGAAATGTTCGATGGAATTGAACTCCTGATCTACTGGCAAATTATAATGATATTGGTGTTCCAGACTTTGGTTTGAATGTTCGAAAGCTGATGTCTTTGGCATTTGTTTCTCATCAAGATGTCTTTAAATCCTTCGCGAATCTTGCGTATTCACAGTTTCACAAGCAGAACGAAGAAATCTTAGTCCATTAATGGACTATTTTGAAGATAACTGGATCGGACGCCTCCAGCGGTTCTTCTTAAGATGTGGAACCAATATGAAGGTATCTTGGCTGGTCTTTCGAACACGAACAATTATATCGAAGGTTGGCATAAGACATTTTCTTCCCTTGTTAGCTGTTACCAAACAAGCATTTGGAGTTTTATTGAGAAGTTGAAGAAGTCACAAAATATTGAAGACCATTTAATTCATTGCTGGACGAGATGTTCGCCTTGGACGGAAGAAGTACCGTATTACTTCTGATAGAATTCTCAGAATTGTGGAAAGGTATGGTCAACATGATCTTGATTGGTATCTTCGCGAACTTGCCCTCCATTTCGATCAGAAGGATTGATTGTGGTTAATATTATTGTACCGTTATACTTAATCATATTTATAATTGACTGTTCATTCATATTTATAATTATAATTTAGCCAAGTGGTGCTGGGGCTGGGAGCCAATTAAAGTTGGCAGTCCGACTTGGCTTTTCATCTATGTTGTTCTATTAGATCATTATTGTTAATAAAGTGTGTGTTGATGAATTTCTTGTTGATGAAATTTCCATGTCGATGAAATGGTTGTCCATAAAATGGGGTTGATGAAGTGTCATGGAAACATTTTAAAGACACAAAGAAAAACTAGAATTCCTATGGAGAATAAACCCATAACCTTGGTTCTCCGGACCAAAGCTCTAACCAATTGAATTTGACAAGCTTGATAAAGATTTTTCGAGTCAATGTGCCACGAAGCCTAGACTACACGACATATTAAGTTATTTATCACCAACAGTGGCGCAAGGGCAACTTACCGTAGGCGCTGTGGTAAGTTACTTTAAAGCTGGATGATCATCTTGGCTGGAAGGAGTTTTGTTTCGAATTGGCTTCAATAAAAATCTTGGCCTTTTTATATAGGGCAAAATCGCATACATTAAAAGAGATAATGGAAAACAAGTGGAACCTTAAGATAACTCTTACAAGATGAATATGAATTATTTTTTGCTCGAATTATTTTAAATAAACAGAGTTCTTGTTTTTTAGTTTTTGCTGATTTGTTAGTATGCTCATTGATATAAAGTTAAAATAAGAGGAAGATGACTCAAGATAGATTCAATGCCACCTTCTTTAAGCAACGAAGGTACTTCTGGATGTTTGAGTACGAAGGAGTATTTATCTTTTTTTTCTTTTAATAGGCAAGTGTTTAGAGATCATCTGATGTGAATACAGTTGACTATACTTCAAAATTTAAATTGTGTAGCTCTTATTAAAGTTTTATGGGAGCGGATACCTTCATATATGCTAAAAACAAATTGATTTGATTAAGTGTGTAAACTTGGTTAGCTTACTGGGGTTGCTATTTATATTTCTGGCCTAACAATGAAAAAACAAGTATTTATGATCGAAACTAGTTTTATTGTTTTTCAAAATATTCTCCATTAAGATTGATACACTTTTCCATGCGTTTGAACCAATTTTTGAAGCACTTTTTCCACTCTGTTTGAGGCAGCTCCAAAATATGCGTTTTGAAACAAAAACGCCTTCTTCTGGTGTTGAAAATCGTTGACCACGCAGTTTGTTTTTGATGTACGGGAATAAAAAGAAGTAATTGGGTGCCAAATCATGGCTGTATGGTGGATGGCCCATCAACTCGACCTTTTGGCTGGTTAAATATTCAATTGTTTGAGCAGCGGTGTGAGAGCTTGCATTGTCATGATGAAGAATGATTCGCCTCTTCTTTAAAGTTTTCCAAATTTCTCCAATGACTTCTGGCAAACAAATGGTTGTGTACCATTCAGAGTTAACCGTCTTATGTTGCTCTAACGCCACTGTTGCCACATGACCGGTAATGCCAAAGAAACAGGCAACCATTTGCTTCGATGTGCTTCTTCCGCGAACAACTTTTGTTGGATTTGGCTGTTTTGTTTCGGGGTCATATGCGTAGATCCATGATTCGTCACCTGTGCAGATGTTATACACAGCTTTTGATGCACCTTTCGCAAATTTTTTCAACATTTCAATGCACCAGTCGACACGAGACTTCTTCTGAGCATTGGTCAGGTTATGCGGAATCCAACGGGAACAAATTTTTTTTACGGCCAAATGATCATGTAATATCTTGTTGATGCTAGTCATACTAATGCCCAAAGATGCCTCAATCTCACGGTATGTCACATGACGATCTTGTTTAATCAGTTCACGCACAGCATCGATGTTTTCAGGCACAACGACAGATTTTGGACGGCCTTCACGGATTTCTTCCTGGAGTGAACATCGGCCACGTTTGAATTCATTATACCAGTTTTTTACAGTGCTGTAGGATGGAGCTTCATTGCTATATAATGTATTAAGTTTATTGATGCACTCTTGTCGTGATAATCCACGTCGAAAGTTATGAAAAATAATTGCACGAAAGTGTTCACGGGTCAATTCCATTTTTTACTAGGGAATGCACTTTTCAATTAACTGCAAACAACACTAATCGCACTCAAATGACAAAATGTTGTGGTGGAGGTTATGTTCAACAATGTAAAGTTTACACCGGAAATGTCAGCTGACGCCTGGAAACAGTCAGTGTTGCCAAGGCCAGAAATATAAATAGCAACCCTCGTATTAAACAGCTACTTCTAATGTTTTCATATTTTAGTAAGTAACAAAATAATTTTTAAAGTTACAGAGTTTTTAAGATTTCTGGATCGCTTACCAAACTATAATTTTTATAATACTTTTCGCAACAATTAATAATAAGTTTTATTGCAATACTAATCGAGCAACAAAAGCTTAATTAATTTTCCACACTAAACATTCACTGAAAGACGGAGGTTCAAACCCTAACCTAGTTGAAGATTCTTCAATAAGATTTTGAAATTTGAAAACTGAAAAAATGATAGAAGTAACTTTTTTTTTTATTTAATTTAACAAATATTTTCGGTGTAATCTTGAAAAGTCACTGCAGTGTATGAATACCACTAACTGACAATAACAGTTCTTTTGGTTCAATTTCTCATTGTTTATTGCTATTACTAATTGCCATTTGCTCATAATTAATTAGTGAAATAAAATTATTACTAAAGAGACATTTCCGAGTGATTTGCTTTAATAATTTTAAATAAATGGGTAACCAATCACAGAAAAAGTTTCACTACTTGACTGTATTCGCATCATTGGCATTCAGTGTTTGTGTGCATTATTAAACTAACAATTAAACAAACAACAGTATAAATTGTAACTTAAAAGTGTAGGTTTTTAAATTTAAGTTTAACATTATTCGCACAACTGATTATTTATTGTCACTATATTATTATATTTAGAGTACACTTTTACAATGAATGTATGTAACAAGGTCTCCCAGGACGTTGATATCTATCTAAACGGGACGAAAAAGCGACCCTCACACCAGGAGTTACAAGCAATCTGATTATATCTCAACTACCTCATTATTGACGACTTTCAATAGCTCCTGGTTGTAAGAGGAACATTATCATGAAATTTATAAAGCAAATAACGTTTATCAGATTTACTCTCGAATATTTCTTCTGTATAAACGTTTATTACATAACGTTTTAATCAATACTTTTACTTGTTTTGTTTTAATACGGAATTACATAACAAATAAAGAAAAAATAAAATCATAAATCCGTTAAGTTCGTTAAGTTCGTTTCAATTTTTTACGAAAGAGTGCGTTAGATCGTTCAAAAGTATCGTTAATGTTTACAATCTACATTTACAGCCCGCATCATTTAATTAATTCCCACGATATTTTGACTTAGCCTAGGTTCTGTTTGACCATGATCCTGTTCGATTAACATTAATTTATTTGTACGAAATAACAAGCACTCACAGAAAAGAAGGGAAAAGGGAAAAATTAGAGCTCTATTCACTTTTAAATTGTCAACAATCGATCAGTAAATTTCATGAAAGATCCTCGTTTACCAAATGTCATAGCCCTTTTTGAAATGTTTCCAATACATCAAAAATGCCTCTTTTTGGGTTTCTATAACTTTAATTGTATTATGGGTTTAGGTTGTTTTTCGAAAATATTTATAATTTAAAGTTTGACGTTTTAACCACGCCTCTAATATAATAGTTTTAAGGTGATGTAGGTATATTTTGGAGCAGAACGTTTTACCTTAAATATGTTTAGTTATGTATTTTTGTTTTCGTTTTTTTATTGAATTTCAAGTAAGATTATATAGAAGTTATTTTAATTCTTTTCAATAAATATCTATTTAGACGTTGTTCTTTTAAAGTGTAACAATTTTCATAAATTAGGAAACTTTATTCAGTTATCAAATATTTTATCAGTGATCAAATGTACTACATGCAATTTGCTGAAATGTTCTAACGCAGAATTTTCATAGGTTTCAAGCATTGTTTTTTCCTTTAATTAGCGTCTTAGCAGACATTAAAAAGAAAAAAGTTAATTTCCACTTTATTATTTTGGTGATTAACCTTTTAAATTTCATTCATCAATCTCATTGTTTGAAATAGAAATAATATTCAATATTGAGAAATTTTTGTTTCTTCTAGTAATATTCTCATAGAAACGCAACGATGTGAAAAGAAAGATAAGAAATTTTTATTATCCCCGGAAACCAAACGATACTTGTATCCCATTGGAACAGCAAAAACTGATCAAAAAGAATTTTTTGGAGTCGCCGCTTTATAATGTTGAACAAACACAAGGGTATTGAAATGTCGTCACTTACGTACGAATATAAATAATTTTGACTAAATTGGGCTATTGGCCATCATTGCTGAAACAGACTGCTGAAAAGTAATTTTACGCCAAAAGAAAAGGTCAACTTAGAATTCTAAAGACTGTTGATGTGCGTTTAGCAAAAAACCAAAATTTTGGTAAACTGTAACTTGGACAATCATTGATTGAAAATTAAAAATTGAATTGAATACCATAATAGCGCCTCCAAGCAAACAAGTAGTTTGCTTTTTTCTTTTAATTATTTCTACCTTTATGACTTTGTTAATCTCTTATAGGCAAGACTTGGAAAATCATCGTACATCTTGATTATGTTTTACTAGTACCATGATTCATTCAGCCTGCCGATCAGCGTTCCAGTTCCGGGGCTTATGGGTCTTGTCGAGAAAGTGGCTCTGAAAGCAAAACTGTATAAGGTGTTTTATTTGGAATTGTACCCAAGACCGGATTTACCATGTAGGCAATTGAGGCAGTGCCTAGAGGCCTTCGCCAAAATAGGGCCTCCATCAAAAAATTTTCTGTTTGCATTACAAACAGAAATAGAAAAGAACAAATTCTACTTTATTGACATTCAATAAGATATTGATGCAGTCTGTTTATGATAATATATTTATCACCTAAATGTGCAGTGTTCTGTAATGGCATTTCCTCAATTTCTTGTACCTAGTTTTGATAATATTTTACTCTAAAACCAGTGACTTACTTGTAATTCTTTTTATTTGAGTAAGATTTTTAAGTATTTACTGTAGAAACTAAAAAAAGTGAACTTAAACTCGTTATAAAATATTACATGGGGGCCACCATCAATTTTTGCTTAGAGGTCTCCACCAGAGTAAATCCGGCTCTGATTGTACCTTATACAGTTTTGAGCTTGTTTTCGTACCTTGCCATCTTGTAAAATTGGATTTAAAAAATGCTGGATTAGTTCTTGAATCTTGGCCGTGTTGCTGTCAAAATGATGAAAGCATGTGTATCGTTTTAGATCAATTAGAATTCTTCTACAACCGCATTCCCAATTGAAAGTTTTACCGGTTAAGGTATTTCAGTATGACTTCGGCTTCTATAGGAGATTCCATAATTTATATGTATAATAGCTGAAAAGAGCAGTGGGCGTTAACTATTGCAAGTTACTTTAAATGGTTTCTTCGACTTCTATTGATTACCACTACTATTGTAATTCTAATACTACCCTCCAATTCCGTCTTCATATACTACTTACACAAGAGGGTGTCAATTCATAAGTATGTGTCTTGTTTTCAGGAAAGTTTAATTACGAAATCTGGGACATTTTTCAGTAACAAGTTAGACAAGTTTGTCAACTGGTAATCTGCCGAATTATCTTCAACAGGAACAAGACCTAACAAAATCTGTTGAGTCTTCACCTCTCTCCTTGCACGACATGGGTTTCCTGAACGCCAATTAGTGATATGTGCCTTAGCTAAAACCGTCTCCTCAAAAGGAAAGTTTTCAACAGTAGTTAGATAACTTTAAAAGAGTAGATATCTGTCGGATGTCGTTCTCCACCACAATTATATTTCAGTGGTATGCGAATAGATTTTATTTAACCGATAAATAAACATAGGCGTAAGCCAAGTGATTTCCGGAGAGCGATTCTAAACGTCGTGTAAAAATTACAAATTACAATTAAAAAATACAAAAAGATATTGAATCCGAAATAGAAAGCAGCGGAGATGTTTTAACAGCAAGAAAAAATCGCGCGAAGTCTAAAATATCTTCGGAAGTAATAAAATAATTGAAAGGACAATATCCAAGAAACGAGCTGCAGAGAACTAATGGATAGAAGGGAGGAAATGATGAAAGAAATGCGAAAAGAACAAAGAGAAAATAATATAAAACAAATCAATGAACTGAAAAAGACAAATGAAAAACTAGAGAGAGAATTGAACGAGTGGAAAGAGATAATAAAAAAGAAATTAGTCATCTTATTTATTGAAAATTCAGAAGATAGATCACTAAAAGAAGAATTAGAATTGTTCGTCAACAGAAATTTGCAGCTGCAAGTCAAGGTCTTTACAAGAGAAAACATGTCGGATAAGATAATCATACTGAACTTAGAAAAATTAAAGAACATGACATATACATAGATTCAGATATGACGAAGAGAAGCTATAGGAAAGAAGAAAATAAACAAGCAAACGAAAAACTAATAAAAAAAGGAAGCAACGGAAAAGGATACGAGTAAAAGAAAAATAATACACAGAGGAGATAAACATAGAAGTTTCCAAGCAAGAAATAATTATCTTAACACCACAGCAATGTTAAACATGGGAATGTAGAATGTACGAAGAGTAACAGGAAAAGAAATAGAATTAGTACAAGAAATAGAGAGAATGAGTATGGATATTTTGGGAATCACCAAAACCAAGAAGAACCTACGACCTATGGCAGGTAAAGCTGTTGTGATAAACAAAAAAAGAATAAAGTACTGTGACGTAGAATATATTAATGAAAGATTAATAAAAACAAAAATCAAATTAGACACTTAGGGAGGATAGGCATTGATAACTAGCAGTGCACCAAACGAAGATGCTAGTGCGGAAGAGAAAATAAAATTTTATGAAGAACTCCAGGAGCAAATTGATAATATAGACGAGAATAATATAATAATAATGGATGACCTAAACGGAAGAATAGGCAACGACAACAACGTAACGGAAAGATGGATGGGAACAATCCACAAACGAAAACGGAAAAAGAATTATAGAGTTATGTATATTTTAAACGATGCCAAATACAAAATTTAAACATAAGACCATACATAAATTCATCAGAGAAGTAATGTCAAGAAACGAACGATCCATTATCGACTACTTCCTAAATAACAGATAGATATGGCCAAAGGTTAAAAATGTAAAGGCAATTTGGAGTGTGGAAATAGGTAACGAACATTACTTGCTAAGAATAGAAATCAGAGAAAACGTGATCAGGAAGAAGAAAATAATTAATGAGAAGATAAATGCTTATAAACTAAAAGAGGAAGGATACGAAGTAAAATACCACAGAAGTTTAGAAAATATGCAAAGAACACATTACAATCAAGAAATAGAAGTGACATGGAAAAATTTTAAATATAAAGTTATTAAAGCCGCGAAAGAAACATGTGGGCCAAGCAGAATAAGAAATGATGGACTAGAAAGAACAGCATGATGGTAAAAAGACATACAGAATCAGACAAAGAAGAAAAAATGGTCCGGAAAAAATACCTAATCACAAAAATCATGATTGACTATGAGCATACAAAACCGAAAGAAGTCTGGTTAAGAACTTGCTGAGAAAAAGCAAAGAGAAAAATGGACGGAATTTAGATACAAGTTGGCAAATTACAGCGAAAACTGAGGAAACCGAAAGCAACTATGCTAAAATATATAAAAGACAAAAACGGAAAACTGTTGACCAAAGAAACTAGAATAATGTAGAGGTGGAAAGAACACTTTGGAGAACTTTTGAAAAAAGCCTCAGTAATGAAGCAAAGCAAGAACCAATCAAAATGCAGAAAATGGAAAGGCTATTACTAAAGAAGAATTGGAAGAATCCCTGCAGGACATGATGGGATAGCAGGCGAAATGTCAAAATATAAAAACGAAGACGGGAAAAAAGAGCTCCTGCTACTGAACCAAATAATAGAACATGAGTATAATCATGCCAATATACAAAAAGGGAGATTCCAAAGTTTGTAATAATTATAGAGCCATTACTATTGGAAGTGCAGCAGAGAAAGTATATAAAGAATTCTAGAAACCAGACTAAGAAGATATTTAGAAAAGAAATTGGAGAATGCCCAAAGTGCATTCAGAAGAAATATAGAGAAATACAGGACCAGATCTTTGCAGTGAGGCAAGTAATAGAGAAAGAAATGAAAACGGGTAGAGAGATACATTCAGATCCATAGACATGGAAAAAGCTTTGGATAAAATAAATAGAGGCGAGGTTTGGAAGATATTGAAAAACAGAAGAATAGAACAAAACCTAATAGAGTGCATACAAAGCTTATATCGCAAAATCGAAAACTACGTTAGAACAAGAAATGAAGTCAGAAGTTTTCTACAGTAAAAATAGAGTGAAACAAGAATGTATCTTAAGCTCTCTTTTTTGATATAGTGTTAGATGAAGCAGTGAAGAATATAGGAAAAAAGCGAAATGGTTCTCCTTAGGTTCCTGGAAACTTGATGTGGTAACGATTTCGGAACTCTGCTACATGGATGACATACTTATATTTGGAGAAACAGAGAAAGATTTACAAACAATTTAAACGTCATAAACGAACAGTTAAGAAATATCAGTATGATAATAAATGTAGAAAATACAAAAGCAATGGCTAGGTATCTCAAGACAAGCTATACAACTAAATGGGTTAAGATAGGAACAAGTTAATATAAACAGTCAAGAATTATGAAAAGGTATCATACTCTTGCAAATAGAAGTTTGACAAAAACTTGAAATAAATAATTAAAACTCGATTGCAAATGCAGACACAAAAATCTGATTTTGCTAATACTGACAACAGTTGCAAGAGTTTTGAATACAATAAATATTTATCGTTATATTTTCAATGTTGGCATTTATAAAATGTATTTATATAGAAAGCAAGGAATTAAGAATGTCAGTAGGTATATTTTAAATCTGCTTTTCAAGCATTATTTCTTCTCCACCATAAAAAGTATTACAATAAAGAAAATAAATACAACAGACATGAGGGATACGTCTCAGTTAATGTTGCTGACACTAATTTGAACTAGTCACATTATTTCTGAACAACTAATCCCGACTTCCGCCTTGAGCTGTTTGTGTAAATTCGTTAGGTGACAGTTTGTACACAGTTCTATTTTATAAAAGACTTTAAATCTTCCAACAAATAATTTACATATGTCTGACAATGTGTTCTGAGCGTTAGCCAAGGTAAACAAATGTTACAATAATTATCTGCTATATTGAAATAACGAATTAATTTTTTAACTTGTAAATTTGGCAGACGTCAAACCGAAAGGTTTATACGAGTTGATAAATGTAATAATAACTACAATAAATACAAAGAGGAAGTGGAGGTGAAAATTAAGATTACTTTAACATTGTGTTGTAGAATACAGAGCTATGAAGGCATCGTGATGCGGGTCCATTATTGTTTAATCTGTTTAATGGATACTCTGCACTATACTTCAATTAGTGTTCAACTGGCAACACAAAGAAGTTATACAAACGCTGCGACTTTTCTCACTGCCCCAATAATAACAGATTTACTAACCATTCTAATTCAAATGAATCTTAAACAATAAGAAATATTTTTTGGGCAATTTTCGCACAACATTACACACACTGTTTTTGTTCGATACATAAATAGATCTTTAAGTAAGTTTAATATTTATTATGTAAAGTAACTTTGAAGCCATTCGTGTTGAATGATAAAGTACGCATTTTGCCGAACCAAATAAACACACTTATGCCTTCTCCAATTTCCGACAACCATTCTGTTTATTTGTTCTGTAAAAAATCAAAGATCTACTTGAAAGATATTTACATTCATCAAACAGAAGTTTTGTGTGTGTATGTGGTGTCTGTCAAAAACGATATACATAACATACAAACAACGACTTCTTTTTTATTTTGTTAACTTTTGCGGTTCTTAAGAAAAAAAAAAGAGATTTGAACACTTGTAAAATATCACTTTCCGTTAAAAATAAAAAAGCTATTATGTAATCAAGTTCATGAGAATTTCTTCAAATGCATCTTAAGTTTACATGATGATGATTAATTTTCTATTTTTGACTATTTATTTGCTAAAAACTAGTTTTGATCAGAAAGAAATGCTTGCTTGCCTGCAAAATACAAGACTATTACAATTTTATGTGTTTTAGTATCAGAAAAATATTTTAAAAATTGACATGCTATTGTTTGAGAAACTCCAAGTTATACCTAACGTGCCCTATTGAATAACTTGTGGATCAGAAGGTATGCTTCACTATCTGCTTCCCATAGTTTCAAAAATGCAGAAAACCTCATAGATGTTTTAATCAACACTCCGAAAGAATCATAGAAGAAGATTATTGTCTGACCCAGCTGATTTTACAATGTTTATTTATTTATTGTTAAAATTTTTGTAAGCAATGGGGGATCGCATGAAATAACGTACCCGTCTTGTCTATGTAAATAGAAATAAAGTTTACTACTTTAGAAAAAAATCTACGACATGTAGCAAAGCTTATGTCGACAGTTCTTGCATTGTGTGATCTCAGTTTGCTAGTTATATCTTACATATTTGCAACTTTGCATTAGATATGATTTGAACAACAATCGGTGCGGTTTGGCCCTTTAGATGTGGTTTTAAATATTAAACAAGTTTTTTGAGTTGAGAAAAGGCTATAACTTTATGAATTTCTGAACCAATTTCTGTCTTGAAAAGACTAGTACATATCAAAGGTTGATTTTTGGCCTTTTGGTCTTTGTCAGATCTTTTTGCTGCTGATAATTCAATGGAATTTCAATACGATTTTTTGAACCCAGATAATCTCATTGAAAACCTAAACCTAAAGAGTAGTTCGTTTTTAATTTGGTTAAATTCTATTTATTCAAACCGTAACAGCATTTCGGCTTACCGTTGTAGCATATTTAATACTGTATGAAGATACATCAGTGCAATAGCGGACTGAACAAAATCCCTGAGGTTGATTTCCCAACTATTTTCAGTTTAAACTTTTACATTCAGCTGAAAGTAATTAAATGGATTTGCTAAAAATACCACATTACTCATATACGCTGAATATTCTTTTCCGAAATTCTTACAAAATAACTTTTCAATCTAGCACATTCATTAATGTCTTATAGTCTATGTATGGGAAAAAAGATGAGGCGCTCGAAATTAATGATTACGATTTAGTACAACTACTCAGTGGCTGTTGGTTACAAAAAAAGCTTACTGATTAGAGACTATTGAAGAAGATTGCTAGCATACTGTAATTCATTCTTCAAGCCTAATATCTACCCTAATATTATGGATATATTTCTTAATGAGCAAACTCTCCTTGGAAGGCTTGAGTTTATAAATCAAAACTTATTCAGTGCCTCTACCCAGGTATTTCATTGTATTATTCTGTTTGGTTCAGACTAAGTCTACGTAAATGCATTGTCTACGTCTGCTAAAAAAGTTTTCTTTCTAGATCGGCAGAGGATAAGATCGAAAATAAAATTCAACCAGAGAGACCTAATCTTCGCAGGACTCTTACACAGTCTGCATTATTGGAAGTTCAATCCATCAACGTTGTCAGCACAACTGCTTATAGTGGAAGCAGATTGGAAACTAGTAAAATAAAAATGTAAAATGGTTAAATCCTAATTTCGAATTCACTTAGAAACGCTCTGTTTAAAAAGCAAAGACGTGATAATCATAGAAAGCAGACAACAAGTAAGTACAATAAAGATATTTAGGAAGTCAGGACAGGATATTTTACAACCTAAATCCTCTGTGCCAAAAATTCTGGCACTGATGTGCCTTTAGAGTAAGAAATGGGCACATGAAAACCAGGATCGGACCGCCAGCTTTGCGGGCCTTGGGCTAATACTGTTTAGGGACCGATTAACCCGAGCTTGGCCTAATTGTAAACTGTCTTTTATCCATTTTTCAATAGAAGAAACTATAGTCAACAAACATTAAAGAATTTTTTATTTTATTTGATGCACTTGGATATACCAAATCCGCCCCTGAAGTTTTTGTCAAGATATCTTCTCCCATAATGCGACATACAATTTAACCTTAGGATTTCATCAGTACCTAAAGGGTATACTGTAAGGGTATGTTGATATCTGTATCTGAAATTTTGGTATCAAACTAAATATGTCACCCAACTACCTTTCCTTGCTTCTGATAATATTATAAAGCTGTTCCAATTGAATAATAAGAATTTCTATAGACCAGTATTAATTGCAGTAATATCAGATTTTGATAAATAAAAGAAAATAGCAAAAAGGCTTACGTTGGTGGAGCAAACGTTTATTTCAGAATTTTATGGAACCCAAAGAACTTTGAGTCAGTTGAAGAATTCTACGTGAATATCAATGACCGATTACGAATACTTGGCTTCATTAATTGAGTCAAAAATTACAACTTTAAACAAGGGAGGAGCTCGCGGCGCACTAAAATAAAACTTAAGGTACGTCCATAGCAAACAACTCGCTAGAGAATACCCAAGGCTGCCTCGTGCAGACGGGATGAGACAAGTATCAACTTTGTTGACCATACCTAGCAAAGTTTAAATTATTTTTATTTTTTTCTGACCGCACAGAGGGGCCCTTAATTGAACGGGGAAGACCATGCCAAGTCAAGTCAAGTCAAGTCATTGGTTGATTTTCCGCCGAAGGCGGACGGCCGTTATAAGTCCCATCTGGGTCTTCTTCAGCCGAGTGGTGAAAATATTATTTGGTGGTAGCGAGGTAGAGGACGTTCTTCGTGTGGTGTTAGATGTTGAAGATCTTGGGCCTAGTTAACAGTGGCGCGAGGAGGGCCGATTGCAGCATAAAGGTGGCGGCGTCCGGTACTATCGCAGATGTTGGTGCGAGGTGAGCTAGGCGGCGCTTGGCGTAGATGTTGGGTTGCTGGTAGTTGGAAATTAGAAGTACCCAAGGTGTAGGCGTGGCCTGATGGGCATGGTTTGTGGTGGAATTCGAAAAATGGTGAAAAGGGCTTCAAGGGATGTCGGTGTTGGCCGGAAGCTACTTGTGGCGGATCCGTAGTTGGCGTTGGATGATTTGGCTCGGCTTCGAGGTATTGATATGACCTGGTTGAAGCGTCAAGGCGAAAAGTTGTATATGTAAATGAATTTGCAGTTGGAATTTGGTGCCCCCATGCCGTGCGCTGGTGTGAAACAAGATGGTGGCGTGAAGGAGGCCGTGGATGGGCTCGCGACAGGGGCGATGGATATGGTTAGATATCCATCGGCTGTCGCGGGCGATGTCGATGATTCTGGTGGTCACTTGAAGTTGAACACAACACTTCATGCACGGTAGAAGACTGCACCACACTCGCGGTTTATTGGATGTCAACGGACAGAGGTTTTCGACATACAAATGCTTTCCAGTGTCACACCCCTACTCGCGTGGTGTAGGGGGTGAGCTCGGTAGCAGCCGCTAAGAATAGACGGAGGCAGCGGCCCGGGACGCGTTCAGAGTACAGAGTACGGACACCCTGGAGAGCACGGGAATCATACACCCACGCCAATAGTCGCGCCTCTCCTCTGGCAACGACGTACGCGGGTGTAAAGGGACACCGGCTGCGGGGGGGGGTCTGCGCCTCCCTAAACACAGAGCGCCCCGCGTCTTTGCCGGCGCCACTACTGGGCCTTCGCCTCCCGGAACGAAGGTTGTCAGTAGCAGCTGCAACAGGTCGCACCATCCGGGGACTGCCTGATCGCGGGCCAGTACACGTGTACTGGGTAAGGACTGAGGAGGGACCACTAGCGACGTCTAGACCGAACGGACACTACGCGGAACTGAGACCATGCCTAAATCCGCCCGTGATAAAGACTGTGCTAATGTAAATAATGCATTTTACCACTCTTGTGAGTTTTGTAACGTCAATGTCTTCACACTGTGTTTCAATGTAAAATGTGTTGTGTCTCATACTAATCCCGCTTTATCCCACATCTAGTTGATTCTTCAGTTAATAGTGTCTTTAGATTTTCAATTTTGAAAGATTTCTAACCTCTAGAACATTGATAATTTAGCACCTATGTTTAGTATTCCAAGCAACCAATGAATGGTCCAATGGTGCTCTCATTCTTTTTCCAATTAATAGAAAAATAGATTTTGACAACTTGACCTTACTTTATTTAATTTGGTTCGTTGCGGTCTTTGTTTGATTAATTAAGATCACACAGATTATTAAGAAATTCAAGCAGAGACCATAACCAAAGGAAATCTTAAAAACGTACTTCAACTCTAGAAACAACCAAAAAGGCCGGAATTGTCAGATAAGGCAATACAAAACTGCATTTGTTGCACGGTGTTTCCTTCAGTATCTCTATGTCGTCGGCAAAGTCAAGATTTTCTAGTCTCAACGTTAACATCACTGAATTTTTTATTATTTCTTGAAGGCAACCTGAAAGTCGTCATCAAGGTTTTAGAAAAGTTGCCATCTGGTTAGGTCTTTACTACGCGTTATGGTCGATTTGCTAATTTCGTTCCCTTTTAGTTTCCTTTGAGTTATTTGGTAATACACGTAAAGTTGCTTAATGTGTGAGTCGGCGTTTTTTTTAACTTTCTGTGTCAAAATTGACATTAGTTGTTTGCTATTTGACCCCTTCTACTGGTGAGTTCTAAATATCTATTTTTACGCAGATTTTTATATTTCAAAATGCTCTGACTTGCACTCTGGATTGAGAACGTGGCGACATTTATTGCCATTATCATTCACATGGCTTTCCTGTATGTTTCCCACCTACCTTAGACTAGTTCATTTCACATTGAACAGTTCTTTTTATTTGTGTTAACGAAAGAATTATAGTGCTGAAGAAGATGTTGTCCAGTAGCTGCTTGAACAAATGTCGTAAATATACCAAATAAGATCCACAGAAGCAATTACCACACCTAGCACGAACCTCCAAAGGAAAGAAATTGTTGATGTTTCTGTTTTCCCGACCAGTCTTCGTCCAAAGCAGAAATCAAGATTCAGGCCTATTTCTTCTGCTAAACCGACAATGTTTGCTACATTTCGCAGAGTAAAACCTGCAACAATTGCCATAATTACATAATATAAAAGCACCAGTAAGATTGCTGCGGTCAGTATAAGTGAATAGTGTTGAGCATTGATAAAATTTAACACCCTATTAAAAGATTTCTAATGAGCCACATAGGAGAGAATTATAACGAAGACATTCTTGAATGTCGATCAAGGAAAGTTTCAATGATTGATTGTACGGAAAATGGTAAACATAATTATTGGCAAAGCTCTGTTGTCAATAGCTTAATATAAGACTTCGTTATCACATTATAGAAAAAGAAATAAATTTAGCTCAAAGGTTCATCTCACCAAAAAAAGAACATTACGGTTCGTAAAAGTCGTTTTTCTATGAGCACTGTTGATATGGTGATGATATAGTATTGGATTTAACTCTTGAAGAACTTGTCTGATCTTTCGATCTAACTCTTAGGACTTTCGATATTTCAAGATGAAAGAAGATTTTAGATGAATGAAAGCCAGCAATAGTCAAGGCTGATCAAAGGGGGTGGTAAGAGTAAGTTTGCCCGGGCCCAGCTAAGAAAGGAACAAAAAGAGACTTTGCTCCTGCGCCAGTTTTAGATCTGCATTACTTTAATTATGAAACAGATTTTTATATTTGCAAACCAAAAGTTAATAAAATAAAGATAAAAAATAAAATTCGTTTATTTTCGATTAGAATTTTCATTTTCTTTATATTTACAATGACTTACACACGTCACTTGACCACAGGGCACTTCAGAATATCCTTTTTTATATGTTCGCGATTGTCCAGTACATTTATGAAATTCCCACAATTTGATGCACTTCGAAAACACAATTATACTTTGTACTTTTTCATCCATAAGAAATTTAGGTACTGTTTTGCATTTAATAATGCAACCTCGAGCACGAAAACTTAAACCATTTTTATATCTTAGTTTTGCCGAATAATGATTACACGCTTCTAGAATCCTCATCTGATGAAATAGTATTAGGAACAATAATAATTTCCACATTAGCACCAATAAACGATTAAAATAAGATGAAATTCACTGTGTTGAAAATTTGTTTATGCCTTCCTTTGCTAGACTCTACATTACAGTATTTATATCTGATTCTTTACTTTCTTTTTGCGTGTGATAACAGTCGAGCCAAATAAGTTAGAATTTTTGACATCTATGCATTTGTAACCAACAATTATGACAGTTTACTGACATATTGTTTGTTTTTACTTGTGCCAACTTATTATTCAGCGCCTCTGAGCATGCATTTAATTTCAGAGTTAACTCAAATCTAAAGAAATCTGGTGTTCTATGTTCCATATGTTGTTGCAAAATCTTGACGATGCGTATAAACTGTGGCAAAACAGATAAACATCTCTAGGTATACAAAGTGCGCTCCCAATATGGCAGGCCAATCAAGCTGACTAATTACCATTAAGGAATTTATTGTTCAGCCTTTATTATAGCATATCCATGATTTGTAGGGGGTGTAGAAAACTTGCTTTTTTCTTTTCTTCCTTCCAGGTCCATACATACCTAGTTAGATTTCTCACGACTACAGCTCTTTCCTCTACATTTTATACAATGTGAATAAATCACCACTGCAACTAAAATTGTTTTCATCGGTAGAACTGTGATCTAGCTCAGACAAACTTGTTCTCCACTGAGGCATATGAATAAAGAAGCTTAAAAATCAGAACTGTAAAAGTGAATGCAATTTTAAGCACTTCTTTTGTAGATATTTTTCAAAGTTCTGTTTTCTGCACTCTTCATAAGTATTAAGAATCGAACAATAGTCAAAGCCTGAAACACTGTTAGATTGGAAATCAAGGCTATCAAGAAAATGTTTTTAACATAAACACCAACAGATTTGTGCTATTTTCAAAAACAAAAGCGTGTACGTACAAAACCAGATAATTCTCACTAGAAGAAATATTTTCAAATGGGATCTGTTTAACTTAAATTGACCTTTTTTACCTATTTTCCAACCTTTGAAAGTTTGTAACATTTAAGAATAAATGCAGGATGTATAGATTACGAGGATCTACACAGGAACGAATTGGAATACCAGGAAATCAAGATTCTCTTAAGGGTCTTTGCGGTTGATTAGAATTCAAAAACCATTGGATAGATGGATTGCTATAATATTAAATACGAGCGACTTTCATTGACCTCTTGTGTTTGAAATCTGGGAGGGGACAAACATAATAAAAGAAAGTTATTTTTATCAATTGTTTAAGGATTCATAGAACTTGTTGTTAGGTTTTAGATTTAACAAAAAGCTTCTATGCTTTAACCTTTTGATCAGAAATTCTATGTAGAACAGCAACATGTGGAAAACTCAATTCCATACCACTAAGATTTTGTTGATAGGCTATGGTATAACGGAGTTTTCAATTTGAGACAAAGAACAGACTTCATAACGAGGTAGAAATTTTCAAATTTAAACCATATCATAAAGCAATGAAGGCGCTAGTGACACTGATAAATAGAGTACTAAACACAGGGATAGCCCCAAGTGAGGAATTATAGTACCAATATACAAGAAAGAAGACCCAAGGAAGTGCAGAAACTACAGAGGAATCGCCCTGCTCAGCACAATAGCAAAACTATACGCCAAAATAATGGAAAAAAGAATAAGAGGAATCATAGAGCAAACCTTGGAAGAGGAGGAATGGATGCTATTTTTACAATACGACAGATCAGCGAAAAGGCATTGAAAAAAGATAAAGAGGTCCTTTTATGTTTGATAGACTTAGAAATAGCTTTCGATAGGGTGAATAAAGAACTCATATGGAGAACGCTGATGAAAAGGGGGATAGGCGCAAAGCCAATAAGAGGAATACAGTGTTTACATGGAATAACGAGGAACTTCGTTAGAACAAAACATGAGAAATCAGAATGTTTGGAAACCACAAAGGGAGTAAGACAGGGATGCATCCTAATCCCTCTTCCATTCACAATAGTCCTAGATGAAGGTATAAAAGAGACAAGGAAACAAATGGCACAATATAAAGGTGGATAGTGGGCCATGTACAAGGTAAAGATCTCGACAATAGAGTACTCCGACGATATAGTACTCATTGCAAGGAATGAAAAGAAGATGAATAAAAACCTGAAAATATTAAACGAAAGCCTAGAAGCGATACACATGAAGATAAACCTGGAGAAAGTAAAGACAATAATAATAAGTAGCTCAAAGAAGAAACATCGAATCAATGAAGGGTACAAGACAAGAACAAGTGCATAGTTTTAAATACCTGGGCACCTTACCAGAAGAAAACGGGAAACTGGACGAAGAAATCAAGCGAAGAACTGAAAAAAACAGGCAGATATTCAAAAAAGTAGTAACCCCAATCCTTACCTACGAATCTGAAACATGGACAATGCAAGGAATCAAAAAGGAAAAATTCAAAGCGCAGAGATAAGCTTTCTTAGAAAAATAGAAAAAGAACGAGATTAGATAGAATAAGAAACACTGTGTTCAGAGAAAAACTACAGACGGAAGCAGTGCAAAACAAAATAGAGGAAGGACAATCAAGGTGACTAGGACATGTTGTGAGAATGGAGGAGGATAAGTCAGTAAGAAGTTTGTATGAAGCCAGGACAGCCAGGAATAAAAAAGGGGGAAGACCACTAGTAACATGGGTAGAAGAAGTAAGGGAAGCGGCAGAAAAGACAGACATCAAGTGGAACAGGTTCGCAGACGATCACTGGACAGAAAAGCCTTAAGAGAAGGAGTGAAGAGAAACCCGAGACCGCAGCTCAACTCCACACAGCCTAACACTCGCAAAGGTAAAAAGGCTTTAGGATTAAGTAAGTATCATAAACTCAATGTTTTAACAAAAGTAACCTTTTCAGACATAAAAAAAGTATGTAGGTAATTGAAGCTAGATTGTAACAGAAATGAAGCAAGAAGAACTGTTGTGGTTTGCAGTTTTCATTCTTTGTAAATTAAAGGTTTAGGTTTGGAAACGTTATTCATGTAGTATGACAACAAAAAGCTCTCAGTTGGACTGACGTCGAGCAACACTGCACATTCCATTATTAAATTTCTGGAAACATTTTCCATCCAGAGAAGTGTAAATGCACACTGTTACGTCCACCTTGCGGCGTCCATATGGATATACCCATCGCAAGATAGAAAAGCTCATTGTGACTTTAATTATTATGTAGTCAATAGCGTCTCTTATGTTAAGATGCAGCTATAGATTAGGTATCATGTTTACACAAAGACTTTATTATTCAGAAGGAAAGACCTGAACATGAGAAATTTTATTTCAGATGACTAAGAAGAAAGTGTGAAACAATTTTAGTACTGGTTGTTGTCTCTATGCTAATGAATGATGTAATAATGTCGGCGAGCAAGAATCATTCTTGCAATCGTAGTCATAATCGAATAGCTGTAGAATGGCGAGGGCAAGGACTATATCGCGTGGTCTAGCTAGTTAGACTATAAATGTAAAACTAAATTGTTTGATTATTCAACAGCAAAAGCCAATCGTCACGAAGGAGCGTTCCTTTGGGAAAAAAGTTCTGCATCGCTTCAAACGCAAGAAGCGTAATTTTGACCCTCACGTTAGAATACACTAAACGGTCAAAAGTTTTTTATTAATCTCTACAACTAAAGATGCTAATTCTACAACAGTTGATGTTTAGGAAAACTCCAACTTGTTCGACTTACAGAAGGCCGACTTTGAGCTTTAGGATTATTTGGAAGTAAGGTATTATGTTTCAAGGTTTCTTCAGACTTTAGCACTAAATGAAATTTTGTCCGCATTGTGAGAATTGTTTGCTTGTCTCACCGTGATTATTATTGTTAACCATCGAATATACCTCGTACATGATTTAAAACGTCTACAGTTCAAGACCCCACACAATCTTTAAAACGACGTTTTCCATTTTTCCATCTTTTGGTAAAATATCAATTTTAAAAAATCATTTAATCCTAATTTCTTGTACATTAAAGGACAAAATAAATCAGACACTCTTTTCTAATTCCATGAGAAAAACAACCCATTGTACAATCATTTTGAGGGGATAAAATGTTCATTAGTAATCTTTGATTACTTATGAAGAAGATGAACATTTTATTTACTTAAAATAATTGTACAATGGCCTGTTTTAATCGAGAACATAGAACATAAAATCTGATTTATGTATTTTGTCTCTTAGTTTACATTCTGATAATAAAACGATAAGAATATCAATCTCAGGCAAGACGCACTAAATAATAATAAAGTAGAAGTAGCAGACAAATTCGTTTCATTCCCTCCCCATGTTTTTTAATCTCACTCCTATTCAACTATGATGATCTTACTGTATCCGCGTTGTCATGGAGTGATCCTAATTTACAGACGGGGTGTCAGAAGACGCAGGTGGTTCTTGTCGTACTAATGAGGGGCTTTACAGCAGTTTAACACATGTCATTTGTGTACAAATAATGTTTTTACTGTTACGAGTAAACATTTCCAATTAAATGCAGATAAAAATAAAATTTAAAACTTACACTCTTGAAAACCAGCACGTATAAACGTAACTAGTTTATGGCTATCGTTACCAGCTCGTTACGTGACTACTAGAGCGTAAGGAAATCTGACCGAAAACTCCCAAGTTTGCAGGCTGCCCTTCGTTAGAACATCTCGAATAGCCCCATTACGATGTCCAGTCTGACAGTTTTGTATACAGTAACGATGTTATTTTGTTTCACAACTTGTTAGTGAAATTGAAGAATATTTGAATGCCTTTCGCTATGGCCTTATAAAAGAAATCGTACACTCTGAAATTGAGACAAATAAAAATATTGAAAATTTAGTTAACCTAATGAGAAAATAAAGTACTCCTGAAATAGGACACGTGATCTTACATAATCAACAAAACATAAAAATCAGACAAAACAAATCCCGCATCCTTCACAATTGAAAATTAAATAGTAGACAAGGGTAAACCGTCAGAGCGGATATTGTGACATAAAAGAAAGCCACACGTCTGCTCTTGTGTTAAGTCAGTAAAATCACATTATTGAAACGATGTATTTACTTCCACCCTCTTCTGGATGGTAAAAAGTAAAAGCGAGATATTATATAAGGGGTGAAATTAAAACAGTGCGTATATACACATACACGGTTAGATGAGATCGAAAAACAGTCAACACGCGTTTGGGATAAAAGGACGCCGTGCGATAACAAGCAAGAACGTCGTTTCATTGTTACAGCTATTGTTGAATAGACCAAAAACAAAATAAACACGTAATAATGATGGACGCTAGTAATAGGGGAACCCCCGTGGTGAATTTTGTGTTAATCCTTCATATCGCATTTCTCACAAATTACAAGTTAGTTTATATACAATTTATCCAAATATTTCTGTATTTTTTTCGGTTTGTCCTAGAAGTTTTTTAATTCTTTTATGGACACGGAAATTTGAAGTCACAAACTTTAAAGAGTCACTGTTCTGTTTATGGCCTCATAGAAAAATGTTAAGTTATTGGGGGTCTTCTTAAAATATTTGTTCGAAATGAAAAACGTCATAAACCTAGTGGCCAATACTTTTGTGCGTTTACTGTGTTTAAGGTTTACGTACTTTCTAGAGCAATAAAAACAAATCATAAAAGGTCATAAATTTCGAAAACCAAGAATGTAGGGCAGCTCACCATAGGTAAACCCCGAAATATTTTTAAAACTAGACTTTTTAAGTAGTAATGAGTAAATTGACAACAATCAGTTTTGTATATTCCTTTCTATCTAGTAATAAGTAAACATAAAATAAAATTAACTTGTTAATTATATATACTAGAGACCTAAATTAGTATTTCGATCGATTTTACTCACATTAACCCGAGTCATTTCAAGGAGTAATGTATTAAGTTGCAGAATTTAGAAGATTTAATTGGGCAGAAGTTTCGACAAAATTGTTTTGAGTGTCAATAAGTACCACCGAGAACCTATTTTCAAAAAAATTTACTGGAAACTAGCAATGTATGCATTAAGAGATCAAAAAAACTGAGTTTATGTTACGATATTTTATGTCAAATTTTGCATAGCGTTATACACATTTTGTACAAAAATTGGTTCATCTTAAAATTGTTTAGAGCATATTCTAGAAACACTCAAGAAATTAGTATAAAAAGCCCGCATAACCCATTTTGTACATGGAGCGCGTTCAAATTGCGACTGTTTATGTAAACAAATCGCAAAGTAATTGACTGCGTGCGTGTTTAAAGATTTCAGTACAATCTTGTGCGGTGTCACATAATGTTTAAGTTTTGTACAAGATCTTCTTCATCAGATTTTGGTACAAAATTTTTGACACAAATTTTGTACTAAATTTAGCATCATGTCCAACAGCTTCTAAACGAAAAGTTAAAGCTTCAAAAGCAGAAAGACCTGTTTATTTAGAAAATCGATGAAGTGGCCTCAAACATGTATCAAATATCTTAAATGGTTCGTGAAAATACGTTTTTGATACTGGATATTATGATTTGGGGATAAGGAATTTTTGTATCAACTAACATAGAATCATCAAATCATCCGAATCTATCTGCATCGCAACCAATTTGGAAAAGGTATCTTCGACTTCTCAAGGCGATTCTAGACATCCGAGTTCTTTGATGAGTTGCCTTGCCAACCGCCTGGGCAGAGAATTGGGTAGATCTATCAGACAAGTGAATCTAACTGTGCTCAAGGCCAAAGTCTTGACAAAACAAATTCATGTATTATTTTTATCGCAGACTTGCCGTGACCCGCAAAAAGAACTATTACATGTACTACACGACAAGATTTTGGCAAGTAACCCATTTCGTTTGTCAGTTGATTGGGCATGGATGGCTTGACCCTTGCCCAACAGCACGGCCGGTCTACGCTATTACAGTGGCCATTTTCTTGAGACATCATATACATCCTTTAAGAAGTCTGTAGGGAAAGCTTTTAGCACAACACCATATTTTCTGGTTTAGATTAGATTGGTCTAGTCTGACAGTCTCTCTCTCCATATCTAAGATGCTACTTTCTAATTTACAAGTTATCTAAAGATCAACTTTTCAATTTTCCTTTACGTTAAGAAATAATTAAGAAAAGTTTTGCAACTGCAAATATCAATAGGTGTATGACACTGAAGACGGCATAATGAGGCAGGTCCAGTTTTCAAATTAAAGAAGATACTGCATAATAAAATTAAATGTACCATGAACGTTGAACAGGTGTGAATCTTCCTTTAAAGGCTGAAAGATATTTTTTAATTTTCAAAACATAACTGACATTGGCATAAGTACTAAAAAAAAGTAGTTAGCCCTCTCTCCATTTTAGTTTTACAAAAGGATGAAATCGATTCTCTTGTATTTTGAACGCGACATTGTAATCTTTTTTAAAACCCAAGGAAGCTGGTGAATGATCTTTGGTCGTTCGTGCAGCTTTCACACTAAACCGATAAGCAACGTACAACTTGTAGTTCTGGCTATAAGCAACTGACAATAACATTTTTGATCTCCTCTCTCACTGAAGCAACAATCAACAGTATGTATACGAACCTTTAGCAAGTATGTCAGAAGCGGAAAGCGGAAACTCTGAGTACACCTTTTATTAATAGAACTAACTGTAAAGCAAACTCAAAAAGCATCCTACACTATTCAAGAACTGTTTTCGAATAAGCCCAATTACTGAATTACTTTTGAAACTCTCCTACTCTTTTTTCAAAATTCAGGTATGTCATAACAATTAAGGGAAAAAGAAGATTCATAAAGTTTGGATCATTGCACTGGTATGAATAGATCTTTGAATGGACACTATGACTGTAGGGTTGCCAACTTCCTCCTTCTGCCAAATATTAAATTATTCTTGAAAATATCAACTGATCTTTAGAACTATTGGCTACAATTCAAAGAACGCATTTGGGAGACTCCTATAGTAATATTGTAACATAACGATTTTATTTTAGATAATTTCGCATTCTTCGACTTGAGCCTGCAGTTCATCAAACAAAATTTTCCAGAAGTCTTTTGCAGTCATTGGAGGATAATTCTAAAAGACTATACGGCTTTGATCAATGTAAGTAAAGCAATCATGTCTGTACCATTCTATTAAGTGAAAAAGTGACGTAGTCGGAGCATATCACTGATGCTAGCATTAGTTCTAAGACATTAGTCGTTTCATCGGAGCTTGGGACTTCTCGGTTTTTATCATTTAGATGGCTTTCTGAATCGGTTTGAACTTTGTCGGGTAAAGGATGATTTTAAAAGTCTGAATTATTACGAGTTACGATCGTCTGGATAAAAAGTTAGCTACTGGCAATATTAATGGAATTGTGTTCTATACTATTCGAGGTAAATTCTTCAACAGTAGTGAATGTCCGCACAGACCAATTCTCTTTTAAACAATTCAAAAGAGAAGAATTCTCAGTTTTAATGCTTTTTAATGTATGTTATCTGTAACATTCCACGCATGCACTGGTTTCAAAATGAACTAGGACACTTTAATTTTCCCATTGTAATATCTACATTTAATTTTGGCTAAAATATCTTTACCCATAAATTTTTTGACCGATCAGGTCACACTTACACTAGGAAAATACTTACATTTTCGAATCATAGTAGTTGGCAAGTGTGCTAGTTCATTTTGAAACCAACAGTACCTAATTAGTTGTATCATGTAGAATATCTTAGATAATCTTCTTCTTCTTCCTATGCTTATCCATTAATGGATGTTTGCGATCGTATAGGGACATCAGTTCTCTGCCCTTGCGATGTGTAATAACTCTCGTGCATCTCTTGTTCGTACGTAACCGTGACATCTTTTTCCGATCAATTTCTTTCCTTCCCTCGATTTTCCCTTCTATTATTAATTGCAAGAATTGATATTTTTGATTGCGCATTATAGTATGCCCTAGGTATGCCGTTCTTCTACTTTTAATGTTTAGTAATAATTGACGGTCCATATTCATCATTCTTTCTCGTTCGTTTTTCTTATGCATCATATTTTAAGTATCCTTTGGTAGAGCCACATTTCAAATGCCTCCAGTTTGTTCATTGTTTTTACTTTTAAAGTCCAGCTTTCCATACCGTAAAGAAGCACTAACTAGACATAACATTTAATAAATCTGACCAAAGTCTAGGTTTGTAAATACTTTCTTGAATCTTCGTGCTTTTTCTATTCTGCTCTTTATTTCCATATCAGATGTCCAGTCTTCACCCAGCCATATTCCCAAGTAATTTGTGTACTCTATCGATTCGGTGATTTCCATATAGTATTTGTAAGTCTTTGAACTCGTCCAGATTGCGGCTAATTATCATAAATTTTGTCTTTGTAATGTTGATGTTAAGACCCGTCTTTCTATAGTAGTTTCCAATTCTCGTGACACGCGAAATGCACAAAAAGCGGAGCTTACTGCACAAGAAAGAAAAAGAAAATAGTAAAAATCATGCCTTACGTTAGCGGATATTTTAGGTTAGGTTCAGTTTTGTTTTGAAGGAGAATACAATTGTTTAAAATTATCAATAGCATCAATGCATGGCAAAGACTCTGGACCGCTAACAAACAAACTCAACGCACCAACAGCTTAGACAAGAATGTCGCATAACGATTAGCAACGTTTTCAGCTTGAAATGTAGGACCGTCCGGCTAAAATTTGTCTTCTGCGCATCGAAGGTCGCGTGTCACGAGATTTGGAAACTACTATACTTTGCTCGCCGACTAGATTGATAAGGTACTGAAGGTCACTTATATTGTCAGCAATTAATGCTGTGTCGTCTGCGCTCTGTAAATAAGTTTCTTTCCTTTCTGGTGGAGGAACACTTGATATTCAATGCTTTTGCGCAAGACGCTTGATTGATGCCTAGTAATAAGACAAAAACGTGAAACCATTGCAGGAAAATGAAAAAGTACAAATTTCATATATTAAGAAGAACCTTCCATCCAGTCATTACAGAGTTTTAGTTTATCTTTGACTCACTATCGCTTAACCAAGCCTTAATAATTCAATGAGTAAGGTTGCTCATTGGAATGACAATGCATAAATTAAATTATAATTTAAGCGCAACTCACCTTAGATCTTATTATGTACTTGTCGCTATTCTAGACTATCAGTTCACGGTCCTTTAAAGAAATAATGCAGAAAAATAAAAAGGTACAAATTTAACAAATTTCATATATTAAAATGAACCTTCCATCTAGGACCGACGCAAAGACATGCAAATAGGCACCACGGTGACTAAGCGCTGAGCCGCGCTGTGGTCAAAAAGACAATTAAAACTGACATTAAAGGCAATCACTCTGTTTACCATATGGCATCATAAGAAATTTTGCTTAATGTAAGGTACCAAATACCCTAACGGCAGTCATGCTTCAATAATCAAGAGTAGTGGGTCACTGCAGGTTGTTTGATGGAGTGCAAACCCAACCTTTCAATTAGATCAGTTTTACGAGAATATTTACATAGTAGAACAACAAAGTCCATAGAAAAATTAACAGAGAGATGGTGAGGTCTGGTGAAGAGAAAAAAAGCCTGACTCTCAGGCAAATTAATTTTCTCCAAGATACACACAAAAAACCGACCAAGCTGCCTGTAGGTGGAAGAACAGTAAGTGGACTAAATGTATCCACAAGGTAACTTACTTGGTTAGGTTAATGGGTCATTGCAGGCAGCCTGGTGGAAAACAAAGTTAAATCGTCAACCAAATCAGTTTTGTTTTTTTAATTTGAACGAAGAAAACAGATGAAGCTGCATAACGGCGAAAGAGAAGATCAGGTGGACTAAGCGCGCTCACAAAGTAACTCATCTGATTACGCTAGCGGCTCATTGCAAGTAGATGGCAGATTTTAATCTAAATTTTCTGTATGAATTTAAAATGAAAAACAGAGACACACCTACGAAATCCATCCTGATGTTGCGCTATACATCTCCATTAATGTACAGCCAGATTTGGCCGCGGCATAACCAAATTAGCTTTCTCAAGCTAAAAGAAGGGTGGCAAATGATAGCATAAAATGGATAAAGCGGCATTAGTCGCGCTTTAGCTCTAGATCTAGTTTGGTTTTTCAAAAACGTCAAAAAAAGTATAAAAGGGCAGGAGAAAATAACAGAGACAAAACGCATCCTGAAGGCAACCAAGACGCCAATTTTGACGAACTAGGCCACTTGAGTTGGTCTGATGGTGATTTATCTGCAAGATCACAAACAGGTTAGCTTCTCCCAAGAATGTAAAAAGGAACAGATACATATAGAGCAAATGAAATGCAAGAAAGGCCAGCGCGGCGCAAGAATATGCAAATAAGGCAACTTGCCATAGTCGCCGCAGTAACTAGGTGCTGCACCTAGGTCAATAAGACAACTGATACTGACATTAAACGTACCATACACGACCATGATTGCTACACTGAGACACCTTGAAAGATTTTGCTACAGAAAATTTAAATTATTAATGTTCTAATATGATTTGTTGCTAATTGTGCTTTTTATTTTAAATAAAGGAAAAAGGTAATTGTGGTACAATAAAACAAGTCATTACAGAGTTCTATTTTATCGTTGACTCACTATCGCCTAACCAAGTCTTAATAATTCAGTGAGGATTATAACGCATGGATTAATTTCTAATTTAAGTGCATACACAAGTCGTTAACTAACCTTAGGTCTGTTTAATCTTGAATTAAACAGATTATTTTCCATTTTAAAAAACTTAATTCCAATTTCATAAAATTAAATCAATTCTAATATTTCAACATAAATTATTTTCAATAACGAAACATTCTAGGTTATTTACAACATGTTAAAAGAAGTGCGTCACATTTCATTGTATAGGAATGTACTAGTCAGCACGTCTACAACCAAAAGTGTATCAACTTACATAATACGAGTAGATAAATTTACTATGTTGTACTATAACGTATTAAAAAATAAATAAAGAAAAGTCTAAGTCAGTAAAAAGATACACTAATTGTAAAACCAAAAGTTGCAGAATTGTATATATTTTATTTGTTACTTGCATATTTGTTATTTTTCTGTGTTACCTAGTTTGTAATTTGTTATTAATATCACCATGTCAATTATGTATAAAAAGAAAAATTTGGAACGTAATAAACAGTATCAATCAGTCATTGGTTTTTACTCATCAAATATATTGCCGGTAATAAGCCATTACTACTACCTTAACGAGACTGTGAGGCTGCAGATCTCAGCAATACATAACAAACAATCTTCTACTGAAGTTTGTTTAGGTCTCATTATGTACTTGTCGTTATTTTAGACTTTGTTCTTAGGGTCCTTTAAAAAAATTATCCGTCAACTACGGATTCAACAAACACAATCGATTTACAGCAGTTTCAATAATAATAATTTATGTACACTCCAAACTTTTCGATAAGATGAGATGTTTCACCTTTGGAATTTGAATAAAACCCGTCTCAAGGGTTCAATTTGCCAAATTGCTACAAATAGAAATTTCTAATCCTTCTTGAGAATTCAGTTTACCACTTCACAAGAGGGAAAAGAAGATCATAATGCACCTTGAAGGTTCGATCTGCCACTGTTGAATCCATCTGGAAAATTCAATCTATCGAATCGTAAGAGAGGGAAAAAGTTCAGAATCCGTTTTGAGGACTCAGCATCAAAATCCAACTCAAGAATGCAATTTATCGCATTGCAATAGGGTTGAGAATCTCCATCACAGGATTCAGGTTTTTGAACAGCAACCGAAGAAAAGATTCCAAAAAGAATCCTGTACTTGGAGTTCAGTACAGCACCAAATCAAGAGAGAAGAAAAAAACAAGAACAAATGGCTCAAGCTATCGCAAAGTAAATCGAGCACCCACACAGTCCACATGCATGAAAAACCAAGTTAAGCAGTCCAGTATCTATCCATTTTCGAGAACTTTCAACAAAGATTTGACTCAATTAAAGATTTATTTCGTATCAAAAGGAAACTGTGATATACTAAAGTCTTAACGCAATTTTGTCTTTGACTAACTATCACCTAACGAAGCCTTAATAATTCAGTGAGTGATGCTGTTCATTGGGGTGATAATGTATAAATTGATTTATAATTTGACTAACCTTACTGTTCACAGTTCCTATCACTAGCACGTCAGTTCTTGTAAACCCTTTTGTTTACAAGAAAATCTATTCACGTCCCTGAGCTAGTATTGTGTATTGTCCTTAGACCTTAGACTGTTTTTAAGTACATCTAGAAGCTTAATACAAGTACCATTGCGTCATTTATCAAAGAAATTGTTGTTTTACTATAGACCTAAAATAAGGTCTGTTATGTTTTTCCTATTTTCTTGGATTCTATGATATACAGTTCAATAAAGTCCTTCCCATAGCAAATACTTAATTATGATTTCATATATTTAGCCACTCAATATTATGTTACCCAACGTTTTAGATCATACAAAATTATTTTTCCATAAACCACGGTTGGAAGCCTCTTCAAAATTACAAAAATTGAGAGCATAACAAGACGTTTCTTGGATTCTTTAAGGCACTTGAGATTCAAGTATACCTGAATAAACTTAACAACTTTTAGATTTAAAGTAGGATTAAGCGCGTATGTGTATAATAATATTCACAAATGTCTGCTTCATAAATTCTCAAATTCGCGTGAGAATAAACTGAAAAGCCAAAATTTTTATTCATGCGTGAAAATTGCCATTCTTCCCCTTATAACACAATTTATTTCCAATCGATTACGTGTTCAAAAACCAAACGTTTTTATGAGTTTCGTTTAAACAATCGACTAAATAAAATTTTATTTGTAATCATTGAGCTTAAATAAGTGCATCTGCGGGTCTAAACAAAAGCACTTTTATTGGATGTGGAAAATGTGGGTTGTTTTTCACAAATTGTTTGATCTCAATAATACGCCTAGAGGTGGTTAGGGGTTTGAACTTTTGATTAAGTTTTATAATTGAAATATAAATTTTAAATTAAAATATCTCTATAATTAATTGTTTATGATTTTTTCCCAGATTATACTCACAAAACTTCCGTTGATTTATATCCCAATTTTATGCCCCATAAAACATAAAAATGGTTTAGTTTGTTGGTTTACGCCATGTGATTTTGTGTTAGAAGGTAATAATGAATTTATGTTCGTCTTAACATTTTTATTGAATTCCCTAACAATACCAACGATCGTAAAGGCAGCTATTTCACCTTTTTCCACTGCTGGATATTCATGCACACTACTAAAAACGTGAAACATTTGTTGGTTTTAGTATTAGACACACAATGTCTTATTATGACTGGGCTATTAAATGGAATTACCGTTGGATAAACTGTTAACATTTCTTACGTAATGAAATACAAAATTTTAGTTAATTTATATACAAATAAATTTTGGCTAAGCTCCTTGTTCTCTTTGGGTGCCCTAATAAAAATTTAAAATTGTTTCTAAGCGCTATAAAAACCTAAAAATATCCAAAACTGGTGTAGTTTCTGGTTGTTTTCTACCTTATTTATGATGGCCCATAAACTCTCCAGCAGTAAGTTAACAATAAGTGCAATAAACCTGGAGAAGAAGGCAGCTGTCAATCTCATGGACGTGGTCAACCTCGCACTTAACCGATGGGAGATAGATTATAAAAGATCTTTTTTATTGCAGGAACATTAAATAGTTTGTTGAAATTAGCCTGTAGACGAATTTAGAAGCTGCACGAAAAATAAAGATATTGGAAAATTATATAATATCACCTAAAACAGATGGTTTGAATTTAGAAATCCTTTCAAAGAGTAGCTGATGATTATTTGAATACACTCAACAATAAAAGTGGAAAAGATAGAATAAATACAGAATACTACCGGTCAAAAACGTGAGAACCCTTGAGCCATATTTGATCAGTGGTACATTTTCTGTAAATTGTATTGCATCTGACTGGAATTTCAAGTTAATTATTGTACTAAAAAATAGATTAAAGAAATATTATTTTGATTTTGAAGAAAGAATGTACAGCATCAACCGAAATCCTCATTCAAAAATTGGTTAACAAAATAATATAAAATCTCGGCCCAAATGAAAACACGGAAGATAAATGTAAAAAACATGGAATCTCATGAATTTCTTCAAAGAACATTAAATTGTAAATTCTTAATGGAAAAAAAGAGTATAAGGGTATTAGAAGATTAGAAGATTTAATCTTTGCAATACAGAATAACTCGGTTTTATCTAAAAACTATTCATTTAGACCAGAACTTATTAGATTAAGTCTCATGAATTTCAATTAGAGTGGATAAGCACAAAAGCATGCAATTAGAATGACTTACGACATTAGATTTTCAAGATCTGCAATAAATGATACTTATCTCAATAACTTTCAGTCAGTTTAGGGTAAATCCTATTCCAAAAGTTTAAAGTTCAAAGATTCAAATGTTATTCCATATACTTGCCCAGTTCCATGTAAAAGGTGGATATTAATTAATGTTGCACATCTTGGTCCTGTTTTTAAAGATTGTTCCCTTTGGGCCTTAGTTAAAAAGTATAAAATGAAGAGGAAAACTTCACTACATTTTTCACTAAGAGAAAAACTAGCAACTGTTTATATTCGTCTAAACATAGAATCTTTCTGCAATGTCTTGCATATTCCTAACTTAAATCTTGAAATTTCTTTTGAGACTTTCTGTATATCTGAACTAACATAGTACAAAGTGTTCATAAATGTTTCTGGACCCAGTAGACTATGGAATCTAATTTTAATGTGCCACCTTGTTAATTTATTTCAAAAACTAATACGTATTTGTTTTTTTAATTTTTCAATTGCAAATGTCATTATCCTGCATTTGGCAATTTAGTTAATCTTGTGCTGAAATTTGTTGTATTGTTCCACATTTTTTCTCTCTAATTGCGCTTATTGTACAAAAAAGTTTATTTCACGACTAACTTTGTAGGTTTATTAACAACTAATTTTAATTTATTAATTCTTAAAAAACATAAGATTAGGCTACCATCATAACAACGATGCAATGCGTATAACGTGACAAACATTCTAATACATATTCTTAGAGTTGAGTTATACCAGATGGGACAAAGATTAAAATTCGATAACATTTTTATTTCTGTATTACAAAGTAAGTCTATCTTAAATTATTCACAAAGAATGGGAGTTCTTTATCGGTAATAACGTAGAAGAATATTAAGATTACAAATTCAAGCAGATGTTTGTAAGTAAAGCCATGTTTAGCTTTGGGTTGCCCATGCAAGAATCTATTGACTACAATGATAATCATCTTCCCGACACATCGGCGCTGTATTCAAAAAGAAAACTTAAAACAAAACTCTCATATTTTGTAAATAATAGTTTGAACTACTTTGTAATACGAAGTCAAATAAATTGCAATTCAAAATGTGTTCAATACTCTTTGCACCATTCTGTATTAACAATTCGCAAACTTGTTGCTTGAAGAGGTTACCGTAAATCTAGAGATTGCTGTGACCATTGCATTGCGGCGAACTCTGATTCAGTGGAAAAAAATACGCTCCAGAATAAAAATTTTATATTTCAGACTTTCTTATCTCAAATCTAATGAGCATCGATAGCTTGAACTATCTGTAATTGATAAATGATGGTTACGTATAATTTCTTTCTGAACTTTCTTCCTATTCTGCACTGAGAAAACTAAGACAAAATTAGAAAACTGGAAGAAGTGCTGTCTCTTTTTTATTGATATCTCGTCGTGGACTACCTCATACAGGAACCAAACAATGTAGGTCATGCGGATGATATAACCATCTTGAGTTCAAAAAAGTTGGAACGAACCGTATCAAAAATGATGCAAAATAATTCTAAACTTTGTTGAAAGATGGTGCGTGATGCATGAAGGTACCACTCATTAGAAAAAAGAAGAGTCTAGGTATCTCGGAATTTTAGACAGCAAGCTGATCTTCAAATTTCGCCTAAAAAGAATAACAAGCAACTCAATAGCACTTTGGGGATGCAAGAGACCATTTGGCTCTGTCCTCCAAGACGATTCACTGGATATATGGTTATCGTGTGCATAACCCATGCTTAGTGGTATAGAACTATACAAGTAGACTAACTGAGAAGCAGCCACTAGCTTCTTTTAGGAATTGACTGAGGGGATATCATCAACGCTTAGAGTAGTCATGGAAACCCTAAATTGTGTTAACAGACTAAACCGACTGGGGGTAGATAATAAACCAGGACAAAGGGATATAACGGAAAACCAGGAAACTGACAGTCTAGAACAGAACAGAAGAAAAACGCATGTTATAGGACCGGAACCAGCCTGTGGTATAGCGCAGAAAGTAAGAGATCCGGAAATTAAAACTCTGCTTAGACAATTAGAGGAGCTCCTATGTAGGTAATCTAAAATCTTCTTAAAGGATTCTTCAAAGAAGGTGGGGGATGATCTATTCGTAATGGCTATTGACAAGGATAGTAAGAGAACACTGTCAGTTGAATATATAAGCTGTTGTCATGAAAAGGAAAAAACTCCAATTCACATATATGCATGCCAACAGTATAGACATACCATCTTTGGGTCAGGCACACTGAACAGTCTGAACCAGGAAGAGATAAAGATGGAGCCGAAAATAAAAATCCTGGACTTTACAAAGTCTTGTAAGTTGTCGTAGATTTATAGTTAGATTTAACTTTAGGATTTTAGCAGAATTCAATAAAAAAATGACACCCTTGTAACTTATAAGTCACTAAAGATTTCTATACTAAATTTTGAAATATTTTATCGCCAAAACATTTAACGTTATATATTTAAGTGTAAGCAAATTAAACTTTTACTGGAGATTATTTAAATTAGTAAAAATATGCGCTATCATTATTTCATATTATCAAGCTTAATTAAACAACGTGGAAAAATATGCTTTTTACACCTCCTCAAGTTAGAAAATCTAGGCATTGGTTATTTTTTTCTTTTTTGTTATGTACTCGTTATATCGGTATTATATTTGTGTTGTCTGAGCAGGGTCGCACGTGTTTTACTCTTTATTGAATCAATTACTGCCCTCTAAGGGTTGGCAACATTGAACGTGGACATGTATACAATACTACCGCAAAAATGTGACGAAAAATCGAGTTCGTTCTGTTAAGATGATATTGGAACAATTTTCGCTTGAAATATAAATGCTGACGGCTATTTTTTTCGTTTTACTTTATAAATAAAAAAGGAACTGGAGAGATTTATTTTTACGATCATTAACACGTTTTGCCAATGGCGTTATACTAAATTAATGAGATTTAGTTTTAATTTTGAAATTCTTTGAACTTTTTAATTCTGGTAGCGTTTTTAGGAATCTTCCAGGATTTTACAAACAGATGAGTTATTAAACGGATAAATATTTTTATAAAACTGATACTTAGTATTTAGTATATGAGAGGGGACTTCCTCGTTAAATCTCTATTTACTGTTGATGGCGCAATTTGTAAAAGGATTTTAGAACATCTGGCTTTAAACTTTTTCAAACTCTACAATACTAGGAATTTTACCGGTTTAGCACGAAAATAAACCATTGGGCAAATAAATAATCTGTTAAGAGCACGTGCTACTTTCAAAAGACTCTCTTAATTGTAGATTTTTCTTTCAGAATCCATAAATAAATACACCATTCTTTCATTCTTTCACCTGGACTGGTTTTACAATGCTCGCATGTATACTTGTGAGTTAGTTGTAATCTTGTACAAATTGAAAATTTGACAAATACCTACTGGAATAAATACAATAATGAATTTAGATGTTTATATTCAAAAGTTGTTAGTTATAGTTCTTCATTTCTTAATTGTATTAGAATTAGATTGTTTTATAGGTTGTTATATATTTGCAATTATCGTACTTTCTTACACAAAGAAATTCCTTTTTGTTTATCAGTCAAGATTAATTTATCAAACTCTACATTTCATGCTGGATAAAACAATTGAAACCTACCGTTTTCACATTACCTGAACATGCGAAAATCAAGTGCAAACCAACTGTAGATTTACGCTGGGTTTCTCTTAAATATTTAAAAATATTTTATCGTTTTTGTGGTGGCACATCAGTGCGTATCTAACTGCTGGTTGGTTTATGCAGCTTTTATTAACATACTACTACTCAATACAATAAAAAAACAGTTTAGGTGCAACGTTACTAGAAGAAAAGCGCGTAATTCAAAAATAATAGAATTGAATCGAACACCAACCAGTCAAAATAAAAGGGTACTTCAACTCAACTCAATACTATAAGTATTCTAAAACTTTTTAGGTTGCAAAGGCTTCTTGCTTCTTGAATTGAATTTTTAATGTAGCACCTGTTAATATAATAAGGATGGATTGTCAGTTTCATATTGCATTTCCCTAAAATAATAGAATAGAAGGCGAAACCATTGTTCTCATGATAAGGTTAATGGAAGAAGCCACTTGATCTGTGTCCCGTCATGGCTCGTTCGGGAAGGTTAAAGAAGAGCCCAAAGGTCACGCTTCACCGTGCATACCTTTCGTTAATAAGATTTTAAAACAGCTGTCAAGCAAAGCAATAGATCTCTAGAAAGTTTCAATCAAGATCCGTTTGATAAGTTTCCTTGAGAAAGGTACAGTTTGATGGAAAGGTGTTTTTTCCAGTTCCTTCCACCAGGTTTTGACATCTACTGTATGAACAAACATGTTCATAAAATGGTTTGAGAAAGTAATTATTTTCGTTAAAAAAAGGCCATGGAAAATCCTTGCCCATATTAAATGAGCACAGTTCTCACGGTAATAACATACGTTAGTTGGAATTAGCCGAAAGAAATGTCACACTACCGTTATACTTCCCCAGTCACACCACGCATGCTCTACAACCACTCTACAGACCTATTTTTAAGCCATTGAAAAGATATTTCACCCAAGAAGCAAAATCATGGATGGTAAATCACCTATCCATATAATTGAAATGCCATCCCAGACCAATTCTTTGTCTTATCTGATACATTACACGAACAAAATTTTATAGAACATGGTTTAAAAATGTTCAAATAACAAGAAAATTGTTACTTTCAGCTCTGTTACCGATTTTAATGTTAATAATAACGAACCAGCAACTTCAGCAATGTGTTCTGATGAAAAAAAAGCTTTCCATATTGAACCAAGGCCAAGACTGTCTCAAATGGAGATACGACCTTCCACAATTTTGGCAGTGCCTAAGTTACCATCTATGATTACAAAAAATAAACAAAAAGCACTCATACTTACATCACCAGCGCACATTTAGAAAAGAAAAGTAATCACTAAAAAAAGAAAACCAAAAAATTAGTAAAGAATGAACATCCTGGAAAGAAACCAAAGACAATAGAAAGGCTGAACCAAAGAACTAAAAAGAAGACATCTTTTTCAGAAAGTAATGATGTCTGATGAGATAGAAGTCGACGATATATCAGATGAAGGTACTGCTAATAAGTGCGAAGAACATACTGAAAATTATTACACTACTAAATTGACAGAAGACTATAGATACAATGTTATACAATAGGTACTGTTTTTGTATTTCATTTTATATTATTATTATAATTAAATATTGTTTCAGGTAAAAATACCAAGCATTAAAAAGAGTTAAGATTGAACTAGACATTTTTTGGCAATTTATTAACAGTTCCGACAGATTACCAAAAAACATTTAGCTATATACTTACGATACATATCTTACTGTCCAATTTAATAAACTGTTTTATTTGTAGAATATGATTTACAACTCCTCAATATCTTTTTTCTTGACTAACCCCAAAAGCAGGGAAGGTAATTAGTAATTACATTAAACATGAATTTATGTAGGCATAGTGCAACTGATATTTTGTTTTATTATTTTACAGATTTAATGTATTACATGAAATAAATTAAATAATAAGGTTAAAGTAAAAAAGCCTTTTAAATGTCCAAGTTTTAATCAATACTTTATACAATACAAAAGAAACCTTGGATAAGTCTGATGGCATGGAATTTTAATATAAATTTCCCTTCAGTGCATTCAGATTGTAAATCAGTGTTCAGGTTATTAAATAAATAATATACATAGTACAAAAATGTATATAAAATATTTTCAACAAATCTGCATTTTGTGGATGATGTCATCAAGTGGGACTAAAAATAAATTTAGAGAAGACACACCTTTTAACAAATAGAAAACCAACAGACCTTATAGTGGAAAGAAAAAGATTACAAGTATAAATCAGAGACAATATATTTACCTAGGCCAGTTTACAATGGAAAAAAAACAGAGAAAAATAAATATAACATGGAAAAGATATTGGGCATTAAGGAAGAGCCTAAAAGGAGATACAAACATAAACGTCAAAAAGAAAGTATTCAACATGTGCCTGTTACCATCGTGGGGTCTCAACAAAAAATTATACTAAAAACTAAGAATTACACAAAGTTAGAAAGATCAATGCTCAATTTAAAACTATCAAACAATAAAAATAAAAGAAATCAGAAGAAGAACAAAAACAGAAGATGTCATCAGAAAATGCAAAAGGTTAAAATGGAGTTGGGCTGGACATGTTGCCAAGATGCCCAAAGATCGATGGGCAAACTTTCTGGAAACCGTTAGTTGGTCAACAAAAGAGAGGTCAACCAGAAAAGAGATGGGAAGAAGTAGTGGCGTTCAACAGTCAAGATTGGAAGAATACAGCAAAGGACAAGAAAAAAGGTTCCAAATGGGGAAGCCTTTACTCTACAAGAGGGATGAAATAGGCTTACTATTACCACTATTGGAGGTTTTTAAACAAGCAGAAAGCTTTATCAAGAGCTCTAAAACCAATAATAAAAAAGTTTTCTTCTCGTACTCAATCTGGGAACATGCTGTACTATAAGTTTTTTTTTACTTATTTCAGGGCTCACAATAAATTTTCACAAGAAAGTAGCAAAAACAGTAACTAGAAATTGCAAAAAAAGAATGAAAAATTTTATTCCTAAAAATAAACTCATTAACATAAATACAAAATCCATAAATAAAATATTCTTTTTCTACTCCCAGCTAGCCTTGGGCACAAGACGATTCAATTCAAAAGTAAGTCAGTTGTAATCTGTTTGGAAAATCTTATTTAAATTGATTCAAGAAATCAATTTGAGAAACTTGTTTTGTTTGCTACAGTAATCATAAATCAGTAAATCCATTTTACTTCACAAATTAATTAGAATTAATTCAACAAGTTGATTTTGGTCAATTGCTGGATATTCAATAGATTGCTTAACTGAATTAGCAAAATAAATTTGATCAAGCCAATAATTAAATTTTAATCAGTTTACTTGCTTTACTAGATATTGCTTTAAAGTATCAATAAATATCTTAACATTATACAGGGCATCCCAAAAAGTAGTGTACACAGTGTTTTATTGTGTTATCAATCCTTCATTAAATACGATTGCTTTTATCGGCTCGGATAGTGTAGCAGCTGACACCTGCTGCAATATGCTAACGCTGTAAATAGGTATACACAGAACAAAGTTATACTGGACTGACAAGAGTTAGAGTCTGGGGTTGAAAGAAAATTTTTTCTGCGATCAAATTCATGAGCTCGTACGATCTTGTAGTTGGTGTCCACATTAAATAAACAACATATTTTAGTAATAAACATATACAGTCTGTTCAAAGTTAAGTTGGCACTATTGCTAACTTTGTTACTGTTAGAGATAGAAAGTAAGTTAAATTAGCAAATTAGTAGTATTTCTTCTGCTCATTACGATATTGAAATCACAAAAACAATTAAGCATCGCATTTCTGAGTTATTCAAAAAATAGTAAATTTTTATATTTTTGTACTAATCAAAAGAAAATTAAATTCTGAACACAAATTGTCCTTTGTCCCTTTGATATAAAATTAAAAATGAACAAGATATTTCGGTTTTGAAGAAATTCATATGAAGGTTATCAATAAGAGACAATCGTTTGTAAAGTAACTGTTATTTTACAACAAATTTTTATAATTAAACAAATGTTTATAAATGTCCCATCCTCGTTCCAGACATTTTTGTACACGTTTATAAATGTTCCTCGTGGAACGATTGTTTCTTACTGATTGCCTTCTTATGAATTTCTTCAAAACCGAAATATCTTGTTCACTTTTAATTTTAGACCAATGGGACAA
>VTPC01005772.1:27545-69833 GCA_011009095.1 Ignelater luminosus
TTTTTGTGTTGTATTGATAAATCGTAAATCTGCCTGGGAATTTTTGTTTTCCTCCATTTATTATAAACAAAAAACATTGGCACTCAACGACTTTGGTTTAATTGGCACTAGTTGTATTTAGAAATAAAACCCTCTGGCAGACTTCTTGTTTATCCCCTTATGTGAATATCCCACTGTGATCTAAAGCTGATTGACACCTGCAGCCCAAACGACATGAGTCTCTTTTAAGGATTGTGATTTTGATGAGTAACTTTATGTTATTTGAAAAAGTAACTTTTTTAACGTAAAATAACCGGGGTTAAAAAGCTTGTTACAGAAGCAACCATGCCGAGCGCGCCCATTCATACTACGAGTACACCAGCGGTTACAAGTAGCAGAGACCCTTATGTTGGCAGACATATAGATAATAAATAATAACGATGTCTGTCATGGTCCTCTCGTTAAAGCGAAAATCTATCACTTCTAACTATAATGAAAAAAAACCAGAAGATTGATTGAATGCCATAGCAAGACATGCTACTGGACCGTTTTGATTTGCCACCTTTGTACTCGTCTTCCATAGTGAAGCGAATTCTTATCATTTTAGTGATGTGGTCCATTTTTCAAAACACTTACCATAAATTGACGTTGCAATAGCATAGATATGGATCTACTGTTCCTTTTTGTGTTGACTTGAAATGTTGATTTTTGTAAAACATTTCTGCACGTCTTAGAAATTTTTCACTATTTAATTTAAATTCTTAACCTTCTGTCAAATGATAAGGACAAGGTAATCATCGTCTAATGTCCAGTAGACACTTGTACGATTTATTCCTATCACGTGTCCTATTTTGTATGTCTACTACTCTGCTAGTTACTCGATTTTTGCAGTCTTTCATACATCCCCTGAACAGCATCTAATGAAGTACTTTCTTCACTTCAGTAACACCTTTCGTAGCAGTTTTGTTCTTAAAGAACTGTTCTACTACTAGTCTGGGAATTATAATTTGTCCCGCAACACTATTTTCTTATGTTTCATTCGCATTCTGTAGCAGACATGACAACAAGTATCTGTTTCTAGAAATTTTTGAGGTTCTATCTTTATATCCCGGTTTGTGACTTCTCTCCCATAATCTACTATTTTTTACATTTTATTGGTCTTTAATGGTGATTCTCTTTGCAGTAGAGATCCGGCTGGTATGTATTGTTAAATAAGTTTATCACCATTTAGTGTTTAATTTTTTCTTTATTCAACTTTTACCGTATTAAAAAGACTTTGCATTAATTCATTCTAAATAGTCCAAGATTTCTCTGATTTTGCACTTATCTATTTTCAAGTAACTAACTCTAACTATCCTCTATGTAAATTATCTCTGTTTACTTTCCGTTTTTTCATACGACTTATGCTCAATAATTTCACTATGGAACGTAATGACAGACAACTAGTCATATACCTTTTCTTTTTCTTGATATGATTTACAAATATTATCTTTGCTGTCATCTTAATCTTTCTTTTTAGGTTTCTTTAATTATTCTGCAGCAGGTTTTTCTTTCTACAGTCCATGGCTGTATAGCAATTAAGAATACTTTCTTAAACATTACTTTGTCACTGTTTTGTCAATTTCTGCATTCACAGAATAACCATTAACTGATCTGATAATTACACAGTCAGTACAAAGTAAAAAAAGAATGAAAAGTATCTTTACAATTTATAGCAAATAGATGATAGTACAAGGTAGTAAGAGTAAGCAAACAATCTGATTTTTCAAAATTCCTTCTTGTTTTCACATAAATAATACATCAATGTGTTCCAAAAAAAGTTCTCTGTACAATTATGTAATTGCTTCGGTCAACTAATGAGGTTTGATATGTAGCTCTTTTTGCAGTTTTACAGGCCTAGGAGGCCCATAGCTCTGTTACATACTTTTCCCCACTTTTTCTTATTTCTCGCTAATTGCTTCCAGCTCCTGACATCTACTGCCTGGAGATCCTTTCTTACTACCTCTATCTATTTGGTTCTCGGTCTTCCTCTTCGTCTTCTACTGTCGCACAGTGAACATTTCCATTTACTGGTTTACTTGCATTAGGTCTTTTAACGTAAATGTCTTTTTGAAATTGACCAACTTATCCATTTTTGATCACAAAAGCTTCATATAACAGTAATTTTGGTTATGGCGATGAATCCGATCACGATGTTTTGTAATTTTCAGCATTTAGTTTAATTTGAATGCTATTTAATTTATTGTATTGTATTATTCTTAACATTTCACGTGTGAATAAAACTCCTTTAAATAATTATACTTGTTGCACATATTGTAAGTCTACGAATGAGTACGATTGCAACCGAATGTGCATGCGCGAATTTTCTTAGGTTATAGTGGTAGTACAGGACAAAATTTTATAATTCAGAATTAAATAATCTCAATATTTAAAGATTGAGGACGATGGACATATATTAGGGATCAACCTGTCTCTCGGTACATTGTAAGAATATTTATTATCACATTCTGTAATATCAGTTTGATTTATTTCAATATCATTGCGTAAAGATTTGATTTACATATAATGATATAACGTTAACTTTATAATTTGTAATCGATAAAGTAGTTAGAATAAAATACTACTGACAGTTCAATTCAAAAACCAATAAAATAAAGATTAATTTTTGATAATTACATTTGTGTTACGATTGGCGTATTTGAAAGATCCATAAAATAAAATTTTATTATATAGCAAAATCTATTTGAAAGCTATATCGATTGTTCAGTTATCCATTTCTGAAAATATATATTTTAGTCATTAAATTCGGAAAGTAAAGCAAAAGGCAATTAAGTGGTTTATTGTCTTCCATATATAAAACCCTTTTAATATAAATCTTAATCGTTTGTCATAGTTTTGCTTCCCGCATTTACGTAACTACGATAATAAACGTATTGTGCAGCATCTCAAATGCTTCAATTTGCTTTCTGGCGAATTTATGCAAAATGCATTTAGAGTTCAGGTATCTAAAGCAGCCAAACGGCAACAAGACTAAATTCCTCTATTCTTTAGCCAGCATCTCAAATGGTTTTCTTGCGCAGTGAGTGATTGCCTTGGAATTATTAACAAAATGTACGCCTGCGAAATGCAATAAATTTCCGGGGCAAATGTGATTGTTTCAGTTGGCTCCACAACGTGTTACTTTTGACACAGTGCAATCGTAGATATTTACATTATTAAACCGCTTTATATCTCCTTTTTCTCTACAAGTTTCGCTACGTATAAGAAAGATAAACGACGTATCACGCGTATTATGCTATAAACTTCGATATTTCAGAACCGAACACGTGTTCACTAACACTGAAGAAAATTTATGAACAGAAAATGGCATAAAAGTTGTGATTGATATTGTTCTTGTCTTTCGATCAAATATTTTTACAATATATAAATGAACTCTGGCTTACACTCCAGTTTTATGGCAGCAATAGCTACCTACGTACTGAGAGAAATTTTCCCAAAAGAAGGAACTTTTATCTAGATGAAAAATTTATTACGATGGCAGAAATTGAACGAAAACCTTTATAGAAGTTTCTTAAATGAACTTCTAAATTGTTTACAATTATTTATATAAAAACTTTTGGGGTTACCAACACTAAACTCTAATTATCATTAAACTGTGATTAATTTTCATACGAAGTGTTGTCGAAGCAACCGTGACAGGGAAATTAACCAAAGTTTAACATTAATCTAAACAGATGCAGGTAACCCTTGGATATCGATTCCTGCTTTCTATTAATTTATAATATAGTTCCACATTCATTATCTCGAAATACCCAATTGCTTGTGAAATACTAAGTGTATATTCGTTTTTAAATACAGACTTTTAAATATGCACAAAAATAGAAATCGAATATTTCAAAATATTATAATGTTAAAGTGCTGTCTTCATTGTTCTGTCTTTCGTAGTCAATACTCACTTATACAGAGGCAGAGATGAAACAATCACACTCTTTAACAAATATATCTGGTTGCTGGAAGAATAAATGTCATTTCCGAAATTTTTTATCTGAAATATGAAAACCCAGCTTAAAGATTTTGTAGAATATTTCATCCATGAGTAAGCAAGATTACATTTCCCAAACTACTATTTTAGAGAAATTGCACATTTATGCAAACTTTTATTAAACTTTTGAATTGTTCTACGTATCGTTTTCTAACTATCGCAACTTGACAATTTTTCCATGGGCATTTCAAGAGACACCCTTATATTCATAAAAGTGTTTGAGATTCTATCCTATCAGTTACGTGTGTCATGCTGTTTAGATGTCCCCTTTTGCGCCCAACAAAGGTGGTAAAGCCGGTGGGGGACTGGAGACTGCTTCTCTAACGGAGTAAGTTCGCTGCTTTATTGACCAGGCCAGACATTACGTATTTGATCCTTCGCATTATATCTTATTCAGCCGATGCTATGCTCCACCATAGATGGTTAATTATCCTCTTCCATTGCCAAAGAGACGTACAGCCTACGTCGGTCACTGCAATGATTGTGATTACATTAAATTTATAAAACAGACTGACGTCGTCGACAAGCTAATTTTGAAGATTCTGTAGATTAACTGAGCCTCTATTGGCAACAATAAAATGATATTGTAATCTTTTTTATCACATTTGGGTCAACAGAGAAAAAATAAATTTCGCGCAGTTGTATTTACTGCCTGATTTTGTAACCTAATTAATTCGGGAAAAAAGGATTAGGAGTTTTAATACACCAATAAAAATATCGTCTGTTTTAATGGAATGTACGATACAAAGGTGCTGAAGTTGATCTTAGTACATTCTCTTTGATTTATCTTTTACAAATTGTTTTTCAACCAAAGTTTTAGTACCATGTTACGTTTTATAAAGGAATGGTAACTTTTTACCAGATCTAAAAACGCAATCAACTAATAATGACCACAGTAGATTGGAACAAAACTTGATTGATGCAAAGGATTTCCGGGAAAGGGTCCGAGAATTATTTGGCTACAGCATAGTCGGCTCAAAAAGAGTAACTGATTAAAGCTACGGTTAGCCCAAAAATGTAGAATATTTCGACGATCTGTGGCCTGAGGATATCGTCATTATATGTAGAAATCTGTTATTATATGTTGTGATGTAATAATTTATGTTAACCTTTACAAAGTGTTTCATAAAAGCATAAAGAAACCAACGTTTTATTTCCTTAAATAAGCATTCACAAATGTTTCTCAAACTTCTTGACTCACTCTAGGATCAATCGGACATTTGTAATGCTTCAGTTATAAAGTCAACTCAGGTTTCGAATGAATGCTTTGATTATAATAGGATGATCAAGAAACGCAGATTCTCGTTTTTTTTTGTTTCTTAAATAAACCGTCTTTTATCAATCGCACCATTTAGAACCAGTAAGTGGATAACTTATACATTATCTTTTTTTTTTGTGATGATTTTTACTTGTAAATTGATCAAAATTTTAATTTTCTCAGAAAACTTGCTTTTTGTAAGTCTTATTTACTCAGATTTCACTGGGATCTTACTTGAATCAAACTCAGATTCAAATCGAATCAAAAAGCGTTGCCATTTAGAGTTTACTAGAACTTCGCTCAAATCACTTTCAAATCTCAATTTCTTACTCGGGTCTTAGTCAGGTATCATTTAAATTTTTCTAGGATCTCACTCTTATATCTCTGTAATCTTGTTCAGGTTTCATTAAAATCTTGATTGCATTTAACTTGGTTCTCACAGAATGTATTTTCGATAAACAGACTGCATTTCTAAAAAACCTGCAAATCGGAACTGAGGTGTAGCAGGAAAACTGCTAGCACAAGCGCAAGGAAATGCACTTTGGTATCAAACAAAACAGGTTAAATGTTGAATTAAATCACTGTAATATTAAATACAGTGTGTTTTATTTAAAAATAATCGAAAAGAATAACAATTTACATCCTCGATCATTCAGTTACATAATTTATTCACAGTAACAACATAACAATCGACCTGGGTGATGTAGCGGCGATGGCACCTACCACCCATTCACATTGCACAATGTAAATGGCATTAAAAGAGCGAAACCATATACGAGGGTGGTCTGAAAAGTTTCCAACCTCAACTTGAAGATGGCAGCACTCGTAAATAAAAGCTACTGAATTTCGTTGTTCATCTGTTGACAGTTACTCGCCAAAGTTTCAGCCATTTTGGACGCGCAGTTTCTATGTAACACTCGTTTGAGTGAGTTGATGTGATTTTTTTTGTGAACATGGACAAAATCGAGTATCGAGCTGTCATTAAATATTTGTTTTTGAAAGGCAATACGCCTTCGCAAATAAAAGATGAGTTGGATTCTGTGTATGGGGACTCTGCACCATCATTTACCACAGTGAAATTTTGGGCTGCTGAATTTAAACGTGGCCGTAAGAGCTTGGGAGACGATGAACGTTCGGGACGTCCAAAAACTGCAACTACCGACGAAAACATCGCCAAAGTTCACCAAATGGTGCTAGACGACCGCCGAATTAAAGTGAGAGAGATAGCAGAGGTTATGAACATCTCAAAAGAACGTGTTTGTTACATATTAAATCAACATTTAGGCATGAAAAAGCTGTTCGCGCGTTGGGTGCCGCGTTTGCTCACGTTAGACCAAAAACGTGTTCGAATGAATATTTCCAACGCTTTTTTGACGCAGTTTAGGTGAAATAAATCCGAGTTTTGGCGCCGATTAATTACTGTAGATAAAAACTGGATACACCATTATACGCCCGAAACAAAAATACAGTCCAAACAGTGGACTGCAAAGGGGGAACCGGCTCCAAAAAAAGCAAAAACTGTTTTTTCGGCTGGGAAAGTGATGGCGACTGTTTTTTGGGATAGTCATGGAGTTATTTTAATCGATTATCTTCAAAAAGGAAAAACCATTACAGGAGCATACTATGCATCATTACTTGACAAGCTGAAGGCAGAACTTGCGAAAAAACGGCCACATTTACAGAAAAAGAAAATTCTGTTTCACCAAGACAACGCACCGTCTCACACCTCAGCGGTTGCCATGGCGAAAATCCACGAATTACGGTTTCAACTGCTTGACCATCCGCCTTACTCACCAGATCTAGCCCCAAGCGACTTCTTTTTGTTCCCTCATCTAAAAATTGCGCTCGGAGGATAAAGGTTTTCGTCAAATAAAGAGGCAATCACCTTCGTGAAGAATTATTTTGCAGAGAAAAATGCCGAGTACTATTTGGACGGGTTACAGAGATGGGAGCATCGCTGGGAGAAGTGTGTAGAGTTACAAGGAGACTGAGTTGAAAAATAAAAAAAAATTTTCAGAAAGAATGTATTGTATCTTTGTTAGGTCGGAAACTTTTCAGACCACCCTCGTATACCGGATTGTGTTCGTGCCTGGAATCGGGAGAAAAATTTTCGGGTGCGAGATTGAATTTACAGGACCATCTATGGCCTCAGGACATAGTTGGTACCCAAATTTAAAATACTAATAATAATATTAATATTAAAAATAAAGTAATACTAACAGCTGCAACTGTTGTTTCACATTATGTAGGTGAATTAGATTTTCTAAATTCTTGAGTTTTGCAAGTCGTTAGTTTTTAAGAGTCTTTAGTAGTTTTGGGTAGTGTTGTAGTGTACATCAAAAATGTGCTTAGGCTTAAAGCTTGAAATGATTTAGATTCTAATAAATTAGTATATAAGAAGAGTTACACGTTATTTTGGTTTTCAGAATCAAGCGTTTGGCAGCTTTCATTTTCTCCTAGCATTTTTTGACCATCACCATTATCATATAAATGCAAAAAACTGTAAGATGTGCTTTTTTCTTCAAAATGAGAAAATAATTCTCATCAACATTTGCTCTGAATTCCAGCTTTCTCTCAATCATGGACAAATGCATAGGAGAATCGTTAAACTACTGAGCAATCCAAGCAGGTTAGATAAAGCTATTTTATTTAAGCATATACCAATTTTGCAATATACTTATAGTCACAAAATAGTAATTGATCTAAATTGAAACGTCCAGTCTAACAAAATATAACAATACGTTTGTTTGTTAACAATTTTGTATGTACATGCAACAGTAAGTCAATTGATAGAAAAAAGTTATTATAAAATCAAAACACTAAAATTGGTGAACAATAAACAGGGTGTTCGACAATTGGTAGAACAACTTCGTGTATAAATGAGACGACAATGTTTATCGAAGAAAGTTTCTGGATATGTCCTCAAGAAAGCAATTTAAAAACTTTAAATTTGGCAGCATAGCACGAACCTACGAACAAAATTATGAAAATCCACTAACCAAACAAGCCTCACTTGATTTATTTAAAACAAATTAATAAACTATAAATTAAAAATTTACCCAAACTGATCGTAAAAACTAAACTTAGTATAACTTACTTTAACAAATCTTTAAATTGTCTGCCTGGAAGGCAGGCGGTTACTCGCAATGATTACTGCATTATGAACATTTCTAAGCATTTGTGGAGTAATTAATTGTACACTGTGCATTCGTGCTTACAGATTGTCTGGAGATGTTGAGTAAAACTTTTCCTTCAGAACCATGGTGGTCACGATATCCAACGCTGCAGAAAATTTTCGTTTAACCATTCTCTGAAGTTATAGACATAATGAGTTGATGCTATCATGCATCCAGATCGTTTCATTTTGAAGACTGAATGGAAAATCAGCTCATTAATGAATTGAAAATAATTTTCTTTATTCAGGCGTTGTGGTAGAAAGTGAAGTTCAATAATGTAGCCTGCTTGTACTCCCATCAAAACATTTAAATCTGTCCTGGTTTCTAGATGGTCTCTTATAGTGTGGATTTTCTTGAGCTCACTGATGATGATATTGTGACAAATAAAAATTCCGTCTCTTGGAAAAATGACTTCATCAGTCTACAATATTTTCTTATGGGAATTTTGGTTCAGGTTTGGTTCAGTTGCAGTATTAAATGCGACTTTGATAATCATTAGGTGTTAACGACTGAACAGTATCAAAGTGGTACGGTTATATTATAAGGAACGTGCTTTTAAAACATTATGAACGGTGGAATGACTAGGGATATTAAATTGGCAAGCAACTCCTATTGTACTACTTCAGAAACATTTTGTAAAAGTTGCTCTTCTTGTTCAGGGTTAAGACGAGTTTGCAAAGCACCAGCATTAATTTGGTTTGGTATCATTTGACCTGTCTCTCTCTCTTGACCGCCGATCCAAGCTTCTGAATACGTTTGCTGACTATCGATCTGGAAACCAATCTCAAGTATTCCTTTCTTTCGAAAACTCCATAAACCTAGTACAGATCGGCATATTCGTTGAAACAAAACTCCATTGCTAACCAATAAAGGGTTCCGATATAAAACTAAAACTATGAGTATAACTGATTCAGAATGACAACAGTGATTGACAGTGATAATTTATCGAATGCAACATTTCAAATATGAGTCGTCAGAGTTCTTGTACGGCATTGCCATGAATAAGATTTTTGCCGAAAGCATCAATTTTCAGTTCAATAAAATACAGAATGTTAGAATTTGCCGTTGTTTTATAAAATCTGTTGATAATATCCTTTTATAATATTGCAAGTGCGAGGTGTAACTAACGACGGCTTTTATTTTACGGAGTACTTCTTGTTCAAAATTTCCAACTTTGATTGGCTCTTAAGGAAAGATGAGGCATCCACGAACATTTTCGTATAGAACTTTTCTTCTCAGTTTTAGTCGGGGAATCTTTCTAAATGAAACTGTTCTGCCAGTTGCCGAACACCCTGTATGGTAGTCCACTTAATGTAAGATATGTTATCGATGGCAACAACAACCACATCGATTAAATTAAAATTAAGATAATTCTTAAATGTCTCACTGTTTAATTTATTCCATGTAATTTAACAATAACTGCAATTTTTAAAAAAATCAATATTCATAGTGCAGTTTGCTTATGTTTTTAACAAACTACATCAATCTGTTGCAAAAACAGGTATCTAAAATAAATAGTTTGAACATGATATAATTGTAGACCAGCTTATCGAGGCTTTAGAAAGACTGACAATCAGATTAGAAATAAAACGATGACCTGGTTTATCAGAATTGTGTTGACTGTGAGAGCATCGGGTCCGATCCCATAATGCAATTACAAAGTACCATTATTAAATGTTTGTAAATACAAAAACTATACCACTGGTGTCTTCTAAAATAATAATTAACCGGCAACGTAGTACAAGGTTTAATGAGCAAGGGAAACTTAACGGTTACGTTTCCATTTTCGTCATTACTCATTACCCTTTTTGCAGAGGAAAATGTTTCTTTTTTTTTAAATAAAATGCAAGAAAATGGTAATATAAATATAAATACCGAAACGTAAGGTTCCAAAGTGAAATACCTGCAGATTCAGCAAGAAATGACTATTTTTCTATTCATGGCCTTGTTGTGAAGGAAGATTAAATGAGTTTGTTTATCAGTGATAAATTTTGACCAAGCTGATCTAGTAAATTAATGAAAAAAGAAATAGTTTATTGCAGTGCTGTTTTTGCCCTCAAGCGGAAGGTTTGGATTTAAAAATAATATTACGAATCATAACCTTATCTATAACAATTTTATTAAATTGTTTAGTAGGTTTTAAGGTCTTGTTTACTTGAAACACTGTGTTTATATTATTATAGAAACTTTTTTTTTCAAATTATTATTTGTTTATTACTTAACAATTTATTTATTTATAATATAATAATCTTCAATACATGGTTTTTAAAATAAAAATTGTATAGTAAAGTAAAAATGTCTGCAATAAAAATTTTTTAATATTGAGAATTCTGTTTTTTATATGTAAACAAAAAATTTGAATATATTAAAAATTAATTTGACATTTATGAAAGAACAACAAAATGTCAAATATCATGTCATTATCAAATAAATATTATTACTAAAGGAACAAATTTTGCAAAATTGTTATAGTAAGCAGTTTTATTTATTTTTGGTATCAACGGAAAGAAAGAGCAAATTAGAGAGGCAATTGCCGAAAAGATGGTGCATGACCGTCGGCCAAAAAAATTTTATACAGCTTTAAAGGTTGCAACGCAATGCAAGCAAAAAAATGATTATTTGATTATATGCAAAATCTGCAGCTGTCGCTAATTTCTGTTCAAGATTTACTTTATTTTTTGTATTGACGACATAAAATTCGGAAAGTCGTATTTCTATATATACACGGAAAATACACCACCAAAAGTCTTAATGACGTTTGCCCTATTCTAAGATATTTTTTGAAAAATTATCTGCCAAAAGTAATTACAGAATTGCGCTTGTTTTCCGACAACTGGCTAAGGGCAGAATAAAAAGCACTATCTTGCTCGATTCTGTGCAACGTTAGTAGAAAGTGGTCGACTACAGGAAATTGAACAATCTCTTTTCTATCTGCTGCCATTTCTACTTCCCATGTGATAGAGAATTTAGAATTTGTTATTTTCAAAACAATGGATCAAAAACAATTTCGTGTTTTAATTTTACACTGCTTCTTGATGGGAAAAAATACCATTCAAGTGAAGCAATGGCTTGAAAAGTGTTATGGGGACTCCGCTCCATCAGAAACAACAATAAAACGTTGGTTTGCTGACTTCAAACGTGGTCGTAGAGACACCGATGATGCAGAACGCAGTGGACGTCCAAATGAGGCGGTAACATCAGAAAGCATCAAAAAAATCCACAAAATCGTTTTGAATGATCGAAAAGTGAAGTTGCGTGAGTTAGCTTGCATTGTAAAGATATCAGAAGAATGTGTTGGCTTTATATTACATGAGCATTTGACTATGAGAAAGCTCTGCTCAAAGTGGGTGCCGCGTTTGCTCACTGTTTACCAAAAACAAGAACGTGTTGATGTTTCTGAGCAGTGTTTGGCCATGTTTAAACGTAACAAACCGGAAGTTTTGCGTCGATATGTGACAATGGATGAAACATGGATCCATCACTTCACTCCGGAATCAAAACGATCGTCATCTGAGTGGACAGCAACTGGTGAACCTCGTCCAAAGCGACCGAAAGCACAACAATCGGCTGGAAAGGTTATGGCCTCGGTATTTTGGGATGTGCGTGGTGTAATATTCATCGACTATCTTGAGAAGGGAAATACCATCAACAGTGAATATTATATAGCGTTATTGGAGCGTTTGAAGGCCGAAATTGCAAAGAAACGACCGCATATGGCAAAGAAAAAAATTTTGTTTCATCAAAACAACGCACCGTGTCACAAGTCAATCAAAACAATGGCAAAACTACATGAATTGAACTTCGAATTGCTCCCACATCCACCGTATTCGCCAGATTTGGCTCCCAGCGACTACTGGCTGTTCGCAGACCTAAAAAAAATGCTTGCCGGTAAGAAATTTCGCTCGAATGAAGAGGTTATCGCTGAAACTGAGTCCTATTTTGAGGGAAAAGATAAATCGTTTTACAAAAGTGGTATTGAAATGTTAGAGCGGCGCTGGAATGATTGCGTTGTTCTTGATGGAAATTACGTTGATGAATTAAGCTAATTTTGAACAAAAAAAACCGTGTTTTCTTTGTTAGACCTGGGACTTTTCAACCCATGTGTTATAAAAAAGATTCTGTTTCTGAAGAAACGCAAAATTGGGCAAGGCAAGACAAAATCGTCTTTTCGATTTCAAGGTTTCACCATTTTGCTCACGTCTACTGTACTAAACCAGAAGTTTTAAAGATGTCTGAATATACAAACAGTTCCTTCCGGCATTCTTTTCATTTAGCAAAAAAAGCTAGTTCTCTGCTTGTACAGGTTCTGTTCCAATCTTGGAGAGTAAAATATAAGACCTTAAGTCTTATTTTAATGGGTCAAGGAGAAGCACAAACCATTTTATCTGGATATTATTAATTCAGGAAACTTAAAAAAACTTAGAGTACCTCTAAAAATAAAAAGACTTAGTATAGAAATGTTTCGTATTTTTAATTTATTCTCTTTCATGTAAAATATTATAATTTCTTAAAATAAAGGATTTTATTTGGAATGAATAGCCTTAAACCATATTTTTTAAAAAAAAGTTGTAATTCACTTTTAAGTTTATATTTGTGGCTACAGAACATTTTTCTCTTTTTCTCAAAACTTGCTTAAACTGACAATGTGTTTAAGCAACAATTGATAAATGTGTAGATTCTAAATTTAAGAAGTTTAGAAATTATTAGTTAATGTAAGCATTTCAACAACATCCGTTGGAGAGGTGTATCATAGCTCACACTAAATCTGCTTGTACTAAAAAGTACTTAATTTACATTTCAAAGACGCATCTGTTTTAATTACATCAATGAATTACTATGAGAGCTAAGAACCAACTAACACAGGTACCTGTTATTTGAAATATCTCTAAAACGGTTAAACATGATATTTTAATAACCTGTTAGGTGAAGTTCCGAATATTAGTTTTAAAAGCCATAAATTTTCGAACACTTAATACAATTTACTAGTAGTATGTAAGGTAAGTATTTCAAATATGAACTCCCAAGATTTACTAAAGTGAAGGTAATTTTTATTCAATAGATTAAGTTTCCATATAAATATCTTTTTATGTCGTTTTACTAATTAGCTTTGAGGCAGTAATCGACTAATAAATTGTAAAACAAAATTTAGGAATACTGAAAAAGAAAAAGAGAGATACGCTATAACGCAGCCTTACAGACTATATCACAAAAGTTCCATTCAAATAAATATTCGCTTTATATCCATTCAATATATAAAATGAGTTATTTTAGATATGATAAAAGCCAAAAAAGAAGTGATAAATACGTCAAGAGAGCAAATCAAATTTACCAGTGTACCTTATCATAATGGTATTTTTAACCAAAAGATCCCTTGCAAAACGGATAAGAGTGCAACGTGGATTAGCGATAGGAAATCGGTTTGTGCAGAATATCCAACTTTGTACCGATCGATAGATTCTTATCAACGGATCAGCAAGCACTGAAAATAAACCTGCACATTTCTTTCTGCTTCCCATATAATATTTTACAGTGTTATTGCCTTATTGTGAAAAGTCCAACTTCATACGATCAGCCAAACAAGACGGCGACACTTACGGAATTGCAGAAGTTTTGAGCATTATGACGGGCTACTTATCGCTACTACAGTCGGTCTGTTTTAAGATACGCCACATTAATTCAAAACTTTTTTCTTAGGAAACAATATAATCCGTCTTCGCGGTTGTTTTTTTCTGTCCGGAGTTCCGCGGTTTTTTGTTTTCCGGACGCCAAAGCGTAACTGTTTGGAACCGCCACGGGTCACGCCTCTGTCATTCTACCCCTTTGTGTTTTTGCTTCAGAGAGTACCAGTTAAACAGAAAAATTGTATTATTTTCCCTCGAGGGGGGTAAACAGTCATTTATTGGAATGTTATTGAAATTTCGACGACTATTTTATGGACTTTAAAACTTTTCGTTAAAATGGGTTCTACTATCGTAAGCATCAGAAGTTTTTATCTCGACATTATTTTTTTATATGAAATACATGCTGCAGGATGCTATTTATTTTGTTGTAATAGATTTTTGTAATTAGATTTTAACAACTATATTTTTATTTACATTTTTATTCATCCCCAATCACGTTAAATACATAATGTCAATAATATGTGCAGACTATAATTTACGGTTGATGATAAAGTAAAAATGACTGTGAGTACAAATTCACGGATATATACAGGCTGTTCCACTAGATAGAAATTCTTTCGTAACTTAATTTAATTTTCAGCTATATATAGGGTGTTACGAATAGGTGCAACTACACTGTATAGTTTTAACAACCTTCACCCTATTGATTACTTCCATTTTAAACTAAAATGATTTCTTCAGAAGAATGTGTTGCTGCAGTAAAAAATTTCTATTCAATTTTCTTCGCCAATGATAAATCTATACTTAAGCAACAATGCATTTTAGAAAGTAAATTTATAAGGCGACCACGCTAAATTTTGACCTAAAAGTCTGTTATGTGAACATCTTGGTTCATTTCAGAGATACCCTTTATATTATCAGAATTAACAAAATACTTGTAGTGGTAAAACATTAAATTAAAGAACACCTTCCAGTATCTAGCATTCAGAGTTACTATATTCAGAAGCATTGAGGATCGTGTTCGGATTATAGTCAAAGGTGAGATTCTTTAAATTCTTTATATAACTAAGATATAACTGCTCTTACGTTTTTATAAGTTGTTTGTTTTCTCTTTGACGAGAGTTGTTTCGTGGTCAAGAGAAACTTTTGTGAGAGAAATCTGCTTAGATTGAAAATGGATTTGAAATAGAAAAGGTACTATCACTGACAGAATTGCTAGGTCACTTCTTGTCGACGGCCCACCCACATTGCCAATTACCACCAGGTGATGGACGGTGTTAACGACAGGTGGAGGAACTCAAGGATCACTGGCCTTACTAGATCGACTCTTTTTTTCCCGATACGTGCATCGAAGTGAGAGGATGTTTGTTGTTCCAAGTTGGCTGGCACCTTTCAATTGTCTAATTCTTGTGTTAGAAAGAATTTCCGAAGCTTTTTGTTTATAATTTTAAAAGATTTTTTTTATTTCAGTTTTATTTGTTGTTATTCTTTTTCTTCTTTTTGATATTATTTTTCTTTTTTCATATTATTTGGCCCTTTTGGTTTTTTGTACAAGGGTTTGGTTTTACTTATAAACAGAAGCATTGGTTGGAATGAACAAAGGTTCGGGCTAAGAAAGAAAATTTGCAAAGGTTGTAAACATACATTTCATTCATACGCTGGAAACTCTCATATAGAAATTATACCCTTGAGGTAATATCACTATGAGTTTTAAAAAGTCTCCAGTTGTACGCATGAAAATGTTGCCTTCAGCAGGTGAAAACCTCAATGTAAGTTAAATATCATAAAGATTTGAAATACCAGCAAATAATATTGGTTAGCACATACCCTACAATACGTAAAAAAATGTCGATTTAACATTGTACCTAATATTAACTATAGAAATCGATTTTAAAGAAATCTATTGTAGACTGTAGTGTTTTTCAATCAGTAGCATCAGCTATCAAGGCCACGTGCCGCAGCGTATTAAGTAAAAAACTTCATATCAGCCTAACAGAGCTAGTTTGCTCCAGGAAATCTAGTACATCACCGTTAGGTAACTTAATGGTTCACTATTCTAAATATCAATAATATATGAACTGTATTTAACACATTATAGAAGTGAGTGACTAACTGTCAGAGACTACAATGAGGTGGACTACTGTTCGGTAGAAGATATGGGAATGCTAAACTAATATAACCTATTTTGATTCTTAGGTAGCGCGGGTAAGGAGCCTTTCTTACAAGAGTCAGGAAACTTTTAAGGTAAGTATCGGAGCAATTTCATCGTTAACCTTAACCTATATACATATACCTTTTAATGTTATTTAACGTACAAGCTCTGTATCTACATATTGTTGTTCCGCCGCTTGCTTGGCAGCAACATCGTTTTCCGTTATGCCTGTATGACTTGAGACCTATTGGAAAATTATATCTTTGTTACAATAAAGGAGAGTGATAAATAGATATAATGAAGTCGATAACAATTCTATCTATCAGTACCAGGAGATCTACTTTTAAAGTGACTGATAGCGAATTCAAATTTATTTACTGTAAAAAGAACATTGTAAGAAAATGTTCTGCCAGTTTCAAATGATAAATTGTCTGCTTTCGAAAGATGAAATAAGTTCTTTCTTGCATGACTAAAAGAAGCTAGCTAAATGTTTATAATTTTGTTAGGGTCGAACAATAATTTTGTTGTCATGTGCAAGAGATGAAACTGTAATACAGAACCTCTTCCTTCTTATAGATTTAACTTTTGTCTAAACTTCTTTTGGGGAAGGAAGTATCTTAATTTATAAAGAAGATATACAGTAGTAGGTTCGTTTGGACAGATTCTGCAACGTTTCGGTCGTTTTTGCTTAAAGACAATCAATTGTCTGAAGTTGGTGAATACTTAAAGCAATGCAAGCACGAATCTCTTCTTGAATAGCCGAACATCCTCATTCAACCACAAAATACATCGTTTAGATACAATTCCACCTAAATGTTTAGGAATGGATTGACTAGCAGCATTCGGAATTATAGCTGTGATTTCATCTAGCGATACTTGATTGTTGTAGCTCGAGGAGGATATTAGATCAGCAAAACTAGTCTGATTGACCTTTAAAAGAATCCATTTTAAAGAAGACGACCTGCAAGGGCTAGAATTCAAGTGATTGATGGAATATCAATTCGTTGAACAACAAACTGACGTGAGATTTGAAACTAAAACTGCAATAAGTTTAACATTCTTTCTGATAGTTACTACATAGTAGTTTATTTATGTTCTGCAAAAGATAAACATTTCTAACACTGGCAGTAATGACTTATGAAGTCACGTTTTATAACAGGGCACTTTAGTCTTCAGCGTGATTGACACGTCCAATTAGTGTTTGTCGTGCCCATTAAAGACTCCCAAAAAAAAGCTTTTTGTAAAACTTATTTTAAATATCACCAGTGGCAAGGTTCAATCCCGCAAAGCATCTGCAGAAATCTTTGATACTGAGTTGGATAACCGTGTAATTGAAGATTAGAACTACAGAGTATTTTACTATAACATATTCTGATTTGCTTTATTGCTACTTACATGATTCCATCGCACCCGTATAATAATGGTAAATAGTTTTAGAGCGCGCAAAAATCGCTTCTGCACAACTGTTGTAAACACAATTTCTTATATTTTTGTAATAATCTCTTACAATATTGGGAATCTACCTTCTACGATGACGTTATTACTTTATAAACCGCTAGGATTGATTAGCAATATAAGTAGCTGCCTTATACTACAGGATATTTTTTGTTCCTTAGATTTATTGATCCTTTTGTTTCGTGATGTCCCAACAATTTTAGAATTTCACCCTTTCAATTTTATTGAAAAAGTAACTAAATTTCGCGAATATTTAAAACTAAGACCATCAAATAAATTAGTCTTAACATTAATAATAGTCTTATAAAAAAGCTTTTTTCTCCAACCAACTCAACCCAAACCAGACAAGACGTTTTAAAAGAAATTTTAATATTACTTGGCAGGTCTACTCCAGTCTTAAAACATGGTGACACTTTAATATCTTCAAATTACAACTGAAATCTGGCAATTAATCAATTCAAGAGTGAAAACATAAATGATACCTTAGAAGTTTGTCTTATTTTAAACGTCTAAATCCACTATTCATTTAAACAATAGTAGAATGAAAATGGATGACTTTCAAACAATAATACCAAGAGGGTTGATAAGAGTATACGCAGAAATAGGCTCTGAACAATACAAGATAATCTTAGCACTGTCAAGAAAACCGTCTTTGAAGGTTTGGATCCAGAGTACCCAAACAATGAAAAACTTCGTGAATTGAATTGCACAATATTTAGAGCTTTTATTGTAGAAAAACGTAATTTATCTTCTTTACACCATTACCTACTACAATAACGTTATGATTAGCCTCATACATCAAAATTATTATCTTTTATTGAATTAAATCGAATAGCTAATAACACTTTAAGCTTAAAAATAATCCGAAATAACTTTTCTTTTAAATTAAAATGAATTAATTTCAAGTGATTCGTTCTAATTAATTTTTACGTTATTAAACCTTTCATTTGAGGACCACTGTTGAAGAATGTCGAGAAACACTGTCAGATCTAACCCTACTGTTTATACTCCGGAGAGATTAGAGAGGATCAGTGTAGTTCTTACACTTCAGGGAGTTGTCAGTGCTGTCTCCCCAATGAAATCGACATTGATTCTTATAAACGAATAAAAGGTATACCCATCATTTAGCAGTTTACGTACCCTAACAGTTATTTTTCCAGAAAAGTACTTTTTTAAAAGAAAAAAAAAGTTTTTTTTCTACAGCCATAAAAATTGTAAATCTTAATAAAGTTTCGATTTATTTTTTGTACTACAAAGAAAATACCGAGATCCTTTGAAATGAAGGTTTTTGTTTTATATAGAAAAAGGGCAGTACCGTATAATAGAGAACACATAGCTGAAATGGAACTTAAATAAGTTGCTTAGACCCTTGTCAGCATACTTGAAATTCTAAACACCGACCTAAATTAACTTCATATGTTTTGTATTTATAGAAATGTAAATGTTTAAAAAAAGGTTGGTGTATCAGAAAACACGTTATAAAAAGAATATTAGTTTATATTATAAGGACTTTCATTTTTGTTTTTTTCTTTTTTCGGTTTATTTCGCTTGTACTCAAATCTCGACAAATACGTTACTTATTTACCTTGAATCTAGTGTTTATTCCACAAATGGGAGTTTTCTTGATTTTTTATTAAAAAGTTTCCTTGAAAAACAAATAGTTCAGACCACTATAGTAATACCATCGACCCCTCCCCATGATGTTGATGGATGTTATAACATTAAGTACTGCGAGAAACACAAAATATGCTTAAACTATTCATTTAATTCTAGCTTTTCAAATTATTAGAATTTTAAAGTTCAAGAAGCGGAAAATTTGAACACCAACCAAATAAGTACAATCATACAGTCTTGAGGTTAGAGAGTAGTTTTTATTGGTGTCAATTTGAAATTGTTTCACGTTTTGTATAATGTTGAATTAACATAAAGAATAGATTTTTCAAGTTTCTCTTAAACTTACACCAATTGTCTTAGATGTGCACCATCAAAACCTTTGTCTCTTATTAGTTATTACTGTCAATTAAAAAATGTTTGATCAAAATATTAAAAAAGTTCAAACTATTTCAAGTTTTCCAAGAGAACTTTGAGAACTATTCTCTCTAATTTCTCGTAAGAGTGGCTTTTGTGTCTTTGCCAAAAGCAAAAGAACTGTAATAAATGATCAAGGTGCTTCTTCAAATTTTAAATATTTTGTTAAATTTTACTTATAGTATTGAGAAAAAGTTTTACATCACTTAGAAAATTAAGGAGAATCTCTAGCTATGATGTTCGCCATAAATCTTCTATGAGACCGAAATCAGGGTTTTGTGCTGGCAAGTTCATTCTGTTGATTTTATGGGTGCTCATCCAGAACTGAATTATGACCTATGACAAGGTGCATGGAAGATTAACATCTTCTTCCTCAAACAAGTCTTTTTCACTAGATAATAAAAATGAAACCTCATATACCATGATAATGGCTGGATGTTTAATTGTAGGTAGTAAATATTCTTTTACAAGAGTTCTTCTAACATGCACGTTTCCAGCATGATTATTGATATGTCTTACACATTTCAACAAATAAGAGCAGAGCGTGGTTTGGCTTAATTTAATTTAGAAAATGGGCATTGCGAATTGTAGAATAAAATCTTTAATAGGTTCTAATTATCAAAGATGGGCAATGAAAGTAGTGCTGCTTTGACGTACAAGAAATTATATAAGGACCTTGTACAATCAGAAGAACCAGCACAAGAGACAGATAATAGAGCAGATTGGAAAACTAAAAATGATGTGCGTTTTGATGTCGTAACTTTGACTTTGTCAAATAAGCAAGTTGGAATGTTTATTAAAGGAACTAACGCTAAAATAATCTGAAATAAATAAATTAATTAAAAAACATTAAACAAAATTACGTGGGATCTATAGGTAATTATTAGAATAAGAAACATAGAAAGCAAAATCTTTAAATACTAGAGGCAAGAAACAATAAACAAAGAAGGAAAGTTATTTATCAAAGCTATGACATAAAGCAGCACAATATTGGTATGAAGAAAACAAAAGGGTAGTAGAGAATAGGAGTTTTAAGCAAATGCAGACATATAATGGTGTCAGAAAAATAGAGAATAGAAACAAAACTTCAAATCAAGCTATAAACGCAAAAAAAGACTGCGTCTTAATTACTGACCATAACTGTGGAGATGATAGTCAAGAAAATAACATTGGAATATGGAATTTAGATTCAAGGTGCACAACTCGTATGGCATCAAGAAGAGTTCCGAAATATGGGCCAGTCAATTACACATCCGACCTTACAAAAAATCATGTAGTTCTAATTTCTTTATATAATGTTAGAACCTAAGCCAATAGTAAGAAATCAAGTTTGCAGTTTTGAGAGAACTGTGCGAACTGTGTGATATCCTAAAAACGGCAAAATTTTTGAAATGTTCTCACTTTTTGCTCAGTATCTTCTAAAGTATGCTCCTCAGAAAAAAAGTTGTGCCTTGCTTCTTTAAAGTCGATAAGCCCTAGCCGAGCTCTGTACGTCTAGTACTTTCCGAGATACAGCTCTTCAACACTTGGACATTTGTTCTAAAACGTGAAACATTTTCGTTTTAGTTATATATTTTGTCTTAAGTCATAGTTAATGAATTTGAAATACATTTATTTAGCTCTAATTTGAGCCCCGATGAGCACCCATATGGCAAATGGTTCTCTCTAAAATGGTATATAACAGAAAACCTGGAAAAATTGATTTTGGGAAACAGTTGACGTAGTAATGTAATTTCATTTTTTATTATAGAAGAAAAAGTGTAAAATCCGTGGTGGCGCGGGTTGTTATTAATGTTTCCAATTTCAGAATACTTTCTGATAATTGGAATAACTAAAAACTGATTACACTTAACTTTGGTGGTTTGGTAGTTAGTTCTAAGTAAACCTTTGTGACGTCATTACTTTAGAATTATTTAACCGATAGATAGTCTGTTATGGAAAAACCCTATTCTAATAGTTTTCTATAGAATTGTAAGAAGATAATAAACAAAAACATTGCTAATGTAATAAATAACTGCCAGGTAATTAAAATAATTAAGGAAAATTGAGAGATAGAGAACTTAGAATCTACAAAACTACCGACATCGACGGGGAAAACAAAAATGGGTATTGCTGGACCACTTCTTAAATATCATAAAATAAAGAAAGTAGCAAAGTTATTATTAACTACTACGGATAGTCGAATTTCCCTCTGTACTGATATTATCCAGAATTAATCAATTGTTTGGTTAATTTCCCTTTAGCTATTCCTATTCGTTTTAATCCCCATGACATTTAGACTCTGTTTTATAATAAGTTATCTTTAACTAGTAATAAAAAACAATTTAAAATTTCATTGTTAACATATAAACAAGGAAAACATAAAGTTAAAGTAAATCACGCTTGAAATTTTGTGTTTATTAGAATTAAGATCAAAATTTACTAGAGTACTATGCTAATTTTCAATTCAAATTAAATCAAATTTAAGGGAGACATTAGTAAGTTTGAAACCCATTCTTAGCCCTCAAAGGTGTATTATAATATCTAAGTTCTAGTCTGAGACCTATTCATACTTATTTGCATATTGGATATACAGAGAATTTAGTAATTATTCAATAACTTGCGTACTACAACAAACTATTCAATTGTCTCGCTATAGCATATGGTAATGAGAGTCTCACTTGCTAAGTTTAATCTCATTGGACTAACGAAGCTTTGAGTATGTGAATCTCAGTCAGAATGAGAATTTTAACGTATGTACACCGCAGCACATAAATAATGAACCTTTGTAATTATATTTATTCGAGAAATTAATTATATAAACATTGTTATTTGTAAGTTTCGTATCGTAACACAATATAAACGTTAGTTTGGCAACGAATTTATATTTATTTTTCCTTACGGCTACAGAAAACATTCCGGTATTTCAAGTAATAATAATTTCGCTCTGTAGTGTTACGAGCGTGGGAAATTTAATTATTACGTTTCTGCTACAGAGAGCAGTAAATTCAAACATAAAATGAAATATGTAAACACATATGATATACATCGTAAAACGATAATAATTGGGCTCGGATAGAACGAGAAGATTAAAAATTATTATTTTTAATTTATGTCTCAATGTATAAATGACAGAGAATGAAAGAGAAGGGGATTTAGAATGACATAACATTTCAATAACGATCATAGCCTAAAATCTGTAATAACAGATTTAAGCTCATTGTATCAAAGCACATAACATTTTATTAGCTTTTCAGCTTACACAAGCAATATGTTTCATTTTGTTTGCTTTTGGTTTTTTATTTTTTAGTGGTCATAGTTTGAATACTGATATATTGATGCAAAGAAGATAATACGGTAGGATTGCAATTTTGTAATTACGTTTTAAGAGTGAAATCTGTTAAGCTTTGACATACGTATACTAAAAAATACATGAGCTTCAGTTTAATACAATACTTTATTGAACTAATATTGTAAGTTTCAGAGAAGAAGTACTTAGATTAAAGATGAAAGGAAGACAAGTACGCTACATAAAACGTATTACTTTCAATTTAGTAACAAGTTATGAATATGGTAACTTTTTCCCAGAATACAATAGAAAGTTCATTTTTTTATGGTATTATTATTTAATAATAGTCGCATGACATCCAAACTATTTAGATTGATCAAAGGTAGTAAATCTAAAGGTGTTAATTGACAAAGCAGAAACAGGATTTTTTGATGGAAGCATTTCAATAGTCTTTTCTGAAAGAGAAACACTAGACGCTCTTCACTGCCTAGAAAAACAGTTTGAATAAATATGTTCGACACATCAAATCCAGCTAAAACGGATTAGATGACTTGTTTACGTGTTCTTTTTGGACAATGAAGCGCAAAGTTTAGAAAAGACTTATAGAAATTTATAGAAAATGAAACACTGCTGACTGTCGCCAAATACATTAAGGAAGTTGTTGAGAAAAGTGGAATTAACAGATATGGCCAAGGAAACAAATATTATTATCTGGAAAACCAGGTTTAATACAGGCCATACAACACTTGAAGCTGAAAGATACGAAAACCACCGTACTGATACCACATCAAAGTTTTACTGAAAGTTTCTTGGTAGACTTAAAACATGCTCTGCAGATAAAGGGCAATATAGTCTCACTATTATATTTATCACAGACAGGTTTTGTGGCAGATGGCCTATTAATGTCTAATTCTAGAAAAGACTTCTGAACATCATGAAGAGATGCAGAACGAAGTCTTCGAAAAAATAAAAAGATGAACTCTTTCATTTTAAAAATCCAACTCAGTTACTGTCACGGATAATTCTCCCTATCATTTAGTAGAGACATTATAGAGTTTTTAATACATGAAGGACATTTGATTTGAGGACAATTCACTAATAGTGAAACTTTTTGGATTACTGAAAACATAATTATTAGCAAACTCAGTACCATATGTTATTTGTTAGTATGATAGAAAAAATAGCTAGAACATAAAAGTGTTGTGAATATCATCGTATCATTGTGATCTTAACCCCAACATCATGCTGAAACGCTACGTTTAGATTTTCTGATGTGTTTGTGGCTTTTAAAACTTGTAGTTATTATGATTTTAAAATTCAAGATTACAGTGAGGTATAAAATATTAGTTGTTTAAATGTCAAGGTCAACTTTTAAAATATTTGTCATTTTAGTTGCGCCAGGCTTACTGATTAACCGTAAGAATTTGTTTGGTGCAAATCTGCCTTTTTGTACACCAATCGGAGGCAAAATAATCTCCACCTTATCCTTGCTCTTATTGAAATCTTAAAAAAAGATAGGATTTACTTATTGTTGTTATTATCAGGATTTTCACCATGGTAGACCATTTGCTACGTATAACAGTAACACCAGGCATTCTTTCTCAATAATATTAACACATTATCTAAAAGAAATTTAAAAACAAAGGGTCTTAGTTTTTTAAAAAATTTTTGCTTAGATTCTAATTTGATAAGATCTTATTTAGTTATGAAGATTAAACCAACAACTTGAAATAATCAAGGCGATTAATTCTTAAAATTAACTTCAAAACTGTTTTTCATCATTGGTTGAAATTGTTTGTTTAATACAGTATATTGAGTATTGAAGCAGCTGGAAAAGATAGAACAGACATGTTCATTTCTTAGAACTTCTTGTAAGTTTCTGTGAAATAAAATTATTGCTAGAAACCTGAATTCCTTAAGATGTGCATACTATTTTCCGATGAAGCCACCTTCAGCAAGAACGAGTGTTAATATAAATAACTGTCATTACTATGCACAGGATAATCTTTATTGTATTAGGAGAAACTACTTATACACTTTATGGCCAAAAATGTACCTACCTAAACTCTTTGCAAAATATATTGTGTCAATATCTTGTAAGAAGTTCCTCTCATCAAGTAGATATAGCAGATGTGGTTTCAAAATGATAGCGCTCCTGCATTTTAAATTTAATATTTAATAATCAACTTAGTTATAGCAGCAGGCCCGTTTCAACTGCATGCATAGCATCCACGAAGTCCAGATTTCACGCCATTGGTCTATTTTTGTGAAGCACAGTACAGTCCAAAGCGTATAAGTATTGAGTAATCAATGCAGAATTGCATGTATTACTAGAGAGAAACTATGATTCAGTCATAGTTACGCGAAAAAGTCATAGTTACTCGAAAAAGTCATAGTTAGCCTAGAAAATCGTAGATTACTGAGACAGTTAATCAAAAGAGTCATAGTTAGCCTAGAGAGCCGCAGTTACTCGATACGGTCATAGTTACTCGTAAATCATGGCTACTCAAAAAAGTCACAGTTTCTCAAAAGAATCATACTTTATCTAGAGAGTTATAGATACCTCTAGAGAATCATAGTTACTCTAGACAGACATAAGATGGTTACTTGAAAGAGCTATTACTATTAGAAACAGTTATAACTATTAGAAACAGTCACAGGTACACGAAAGTGTCACAATTACTCAAGAATATCGTAGTTGCTATAGACTCATAATTACTCGACAAGGTTATAGTTACTCTAGAGTATCATAGCTACTTGAAACCTACAAAACACTACTCACCACAGTTCACCAACAAAGGCTGAATCATTAAGTTCAATCCGGCGCTCCCTACGTTCATGTCACTATAAAGAGAATTTCTACGTCTACCAAAAACCACAAAAAAAATGCAACGTTTTCATTTAAAAAAGTTTCGATGACGTCAATCACTTCGTCCAACATGGCCAAAAAATAAGAAACATCGGTTTAAAGGGCATTTTTTATTGAAATTACTATACCTGTCTCAGCGATTTTTCAAACAACTGCAATTATCGATTTTATATCCATTATTCCATTTAAATGGATCCCACTGTATATTACTCTGTATTTCGGACATTCTTGATTATCAACTAATAGCATGTTTGCTGACTGTTCTCAAGCACTGTGAGCGTATATGTGTCACTTTTTATCAATCAAACACGCTATAAAACTTAGCCGACGACCCCCCTCTCAGGGCCGGCTGGAAGTTTTGCGGGGCCCAGGGCAACATTTTGCAGGGCCCTTAAAATAAAAGAAGAAACACACTACTGTTTATTTTAAATACTTAGAAGAAATTAGAAATTTTATTTATTCTGAACATATCGATACAAAGAATTAATTCTTTTTTTCTCAAGGCGCGAGGCCCCAGCAAGAGCGGGGCCCTGGCCAACTGCCCCGCAAGCCCGGTTCTTCAGCCGGCCCTGCCCCCCCTTGACAATGCTTCATAGTATATATACGCTAAATGCTTGGAAACTTACCACCCTTACAACACTTTATTAAGTAACACCTGTATGCAGGAACTGAATATAACGACAAGAAAGAGACGACAATGAATTTGCTGCTATAACCAAACCTACATGTAAAACAGATGGTGATGTTTATTGAAAATGTTCATTAGATATTCAACTTCACTATAATAATTAACATTTTTTATTCAATAGAAAACTGTTGACATTTGGTAGACATGTTTAATAATGTTTGCAAGATTTGTAAACACTAAACTGTTGCAGTGCTGTGTTAACTATCTGTTTAGGATTCATGTTGGTAGTTGTAATTTTGTTACTACAAAAAACTTAAATACATCAGTGGTTTTAAAATTTACTTCAAAATTATGTTGTTATAACATAGTTGTTACAAGCATGGTTGCTAAGTCCGGGTAAAGTTACTGTGATATTATACCTTATAGAAATCTGAAGGGACTTGTGATATACAGACACTATAACCAAGTTGTTGTATAGCAGATATTGCAGAGTAAGGAAGTTCTGCTGTATATCACTAAACAAAAATATTGGTAGATAGGTACAACATATTTTTGTGGAACACTCTGTATAGTTGAATATGATGTTAAAATGTGGACCAGCTATTGTGTATAACTTTGCTAAGATATCTTGGTATTTCTAGAAATAATGAAACTATCTTCCATTCACAGACTGAAAATATTAAAATCGACACCTACATGTTCACATCATCTACTTAACCTAACTTTACTATTGCATTCTGGAATAATTAAATAAAGCATTATTCCCTAATGTTAATACTTTGTTTCCTAAAAGTTTCAATTTTGGTTGCCTATAGAGCAAAAACAATCCATAGGATTGGATTGTGATGAGCTTTTTCTTCAGCATAGACATACAAAATACCACAAAACAAACAAAATTCACCTAAAGACAATTTACGTGTAAGATGATGTTTCTTTCACAACATAGTAGTGTTAAGTTTCAAGAATTTCATAAAGTGGACAAATGCATCTTCTTATTCATGAACTGTACCAAAAAACTATCTAGATCATGAGTGAAATTCAAGTTATATGATCTGGTTCCAGTCAAACAACTGAATTAAACTAACTTGGTGTAATAATTTGCAGTTATGAATTTTATACCTGATTATACATTGAATTCTATAAAGACATAAAACAAATTTTACTAGAAAAACTTATTTTTTGTATGTATCCCTTTTGTAGTGTTTAAACATTATATAAATATTTCCTTCTCCTGTAAAATTACGGTTCTGGTTAATATTATAATTAAGCCGTCATTAATGCACATCACATCTTGAGAATAAGATTACATACACTTCTTCAATATTTTTTAGCAATTTTATTAGAAAAATGTAAGATAGCATTCGTTTACACATAAATATGCTACGGACTTCACATTTATTTTATTTCTTAATTATTATTATTAAAGTAACATAATACTCTATGAAAACATTCACTACAAAAAATGAAAATTTAAGAAATATCACATTATTGATTATATATGTAACTTTTGTCACATATTATTGAATACTTGACAAATCCTCTTACTTTCTATTGTTAATATATGAATCATTTTCACATACTTTGCAATAGACTTGTTCAACAGCTTTTATTGGCTTCTTAAAAGCCAGCCTAAAGTGTTTTTTCTCTATACTTTTTATTTTGTCCATCATCACACCTCACAGCTGTACATTTCTATTATGATGAAAACTAACCAAAGCAAAATGATTTTTGAACAATTGAATAATTTTCAGATATGTGAATTGACCGTCAAAATCAATCCATACACAGACAAGGTTCAAGGCCATGTACTAATTGGTTATTGAAAATTTAATTAATAGAAATATTTTCTCTTGTTAGAAATATCTACCTACATAATTGATGTTTCTGATTGTATGTATGCCATATATGCAAATTAAAATTAATTATTTGGACAATATACCATGAAATGAGCTCATAAACTAAAAATTAACTGCATATGCTTCATAGATAAAAACATACAAATATGCATTTGCCCAGTTTTAGTTATTACATTGCAAGATTATTAAATTCCTGTATTAGGAATGTTATAAGAAAAAGTAGCTTCTCTTGTAGATGTCATTTGGGTCAGGTCAATCCAAGATCAAATGTAAAAACTTTTCAAATATTTAATACAATTACGGAATGGCCAAATAAACAGATTTAACACCTGACAACTACTTACATTACTAGAAATCAGTATAATTCAACTACCACATCCCTTATCAAGAGAAAATTCAATATATGGAAGATTAAGTTCACGGCCCTTCAGAATCACAACTTTTATCACTGAGAATTGTAATTTTCATTATGATAAAGTTGCGAAAAAACTAAAGGAAGGTAAGAAGTTTTGTCAAACTATTAACAAGCAAATTACATTATGTTATCGATTGTTTCATCATTCTTTACTGATAGCAGGTAGTATAGCAAATTTATTTTTTTTTCTGCAAGATTTATGTTGATAGAGGATATTGTCAGGTTAACAACAGTATGTAACTTCAGTAACCCGTATTATACAGAAATAAATTCTAAATGATCATTTAAAAAAAAACTTAATTAAAAAATCAAAGTTCTATCAAATATTTAACAACAAAAAAAAAACTAACTTGTAACAGTAAAATATAAGAGAATCAACAAAATAATTAAATGTTTCTGCTTCTTACTCTTAACTAAACATAATAAGAATTATTTTCTAGTTCAATACTAAAGATGATGTACACATACATTTTCTTAAACTTTATAAAGATAACCAAAAGTTTAAATTAGTAACAATATTCAAAGAGTTGAGTAAACAAAAGTGTTATGTACTTATTATATTACACTTTGGAAATATAAAACATTGAAATTATGGTTGAAAAAGAATAAATATTTTAGTAAACAATTGTGGAGAATTGTAAAGAAAAAAGTTTTTGCAGAATAGCAATGGAATAATCATAGTAAAAAAAGGATGAAGTTATACAAAACTAAACTGGTGAGATCATAGGAAAAGTGAACTGGCAATCTATTGTAGTGGTATTGAAGTGATATTGAAACCTTGGTAATTGCTGCTGCAGGTAAACTCTAACAATGAAGTAACATAAAGATGCAAGAGAGATTTTGACTAGTGAGTTGATAAATGAAGGTTATAGGATATGTAAAGTAGTTGACCTGCCAGAAGTTAGAAGTATAAGAAGAGTCAACATTCTCTTCATTGAGAGAATAAGAAAAACCACAGGAAAGGATACATCATAGACCAAGGATGGGCAACTAGTGCAAATATGTCTAATAAGTTTATTAAGATGTGAATCTGTTAGCCCATTGTATTGGATAATATAAATCCAACTTTAATGTAAATGACATTTCAGTTATTGAATTGCATTTTGAATCAAGAAGTTGATTGATCGAGAAAAATTTAATTTATTTTAGATATGAAGATTGTGATTCTTAAAAGTTTAATAACTATTTTATGAATTCACTGATTTGGAGTTATATTATCTTATTAACAATACAAATTAAACATTGATTGATAATAGTAATACCTATGAAGAGAAAGAAATTTAAATGAAAGAGTAAGTAAAGTACAAAAGAAATAGGTAACAGAATCAAGAGTACTGCAAGAACAGAATATTGACAAGTTATAGGATGAAAAGATGAAACGAATAAAGAAATAGCTTTATGAAAAATGTGAAGTATTAATAAAGATGAAGAGAGAATTAAGAATGAAATAGAGCTACAAGTAGTAAAAGAAAAAGACATGATTAGATATTAAGGAAAACAACAAAGAAGTAATAAAAATATATGATATGTAATATGTGCTAATATGTAAAATATGGATTAACTGACAAATGAAAGAATTAAAAACTAACAGTTACTAAGATAAATATCAACAATACAAATGCAGTTTAAATGTAGGAATAAGAACAGAGAACGATAGCGGAAAAGTTAAAGAAAAGAAAGAAATTAAAAAAATGTAAAGATCACTTTTGCAAACTACTAAAGCAAAATCAAGAGAATGAATAGAAATTATGGGAAATGGTTGAGGGATTCGCCAAGAAAAAAGTAGAACATAAATGGAATAAGTTAGAAAACCAGAATACATAATAGATTATAACCATCAGGACTGTGATTCAAACTATTGCTTATCAGAATAACAAAGAAATCTATCAGTTCAACTATTCTGTACCTGTCAGTCAAGTAAGCACAATGGGGCAACTATTTCTAATTTTTGGCATTTAGTGAATCTTTCACTGTTTTTATTAAATAAAATTATTTACTCAACACATTTCTTAAAGGTGATTATAATAGAAAATTAAATTACCTTTCCAGTGATGTAAATATCATAACAATCAGTTGATTAGTTTAGAAGTTATAAAAGTTCTACTTCTAGTATACTACTGCACATTGAAATCTATATATTTTTTACAAGGTTGGCCATATTTTTTTAAATACAGGTTGGAAATGTCAAAGTTCCATAGTCAAGCCAAAAAAGAATGAACATAAACATCTCTGTAAATTAAACCATTGACTTAAAACGAAATTATTACAAGTACAAATTTCAATAGCTCCTACAATTTTGTAACTTTTGGACTAAATGTTCAATAAGTATCCCAAAATGATAATCCCAAGAGATTCAGAATGATGCGTGATTTTGGTCCCAAATTTTTTTCCACCACGCAGTGTTAGCTTACAAGAGTATTAAGGTATTAACATCTTGAGTACAGTCGTAGAATGCACATGCATGGTTTAAGTTACTGCTAGCATTTATGTAAAATGTAGGAAAAAAGTTTATTTTGTTAACATCTATTTTAGATGCTTTTAATAGAAATACTAATTAATTTATCTACAAGATTGGCAAGAGTGCTGTGATTTTAAAAGTGGAATACGCTATTCTGGCTATACTTGCAATTTTAGAAGAACTATTTTCAGATTTTGATAAAAATAAGCTAACAATTTTTTAGAACAATCTTAAACCAAAGCCGTATGGTAGTACAAGCTGAAGTGACATTGCAATTATAGTAGACACTGACAGATTAACAGACTCCAAAGCATGTTTACTTATACAGGCTTGTTAAAAAGTATGGGAACACACTACCCTTGCAAAAACAGTAAGAAATAGGCAGATGAAATTTGAGGCACTTACAGTATGCATTTTTTGCCATGTTTTGGGAAGAAAATTAAAAAGAAATCTTCAGCTGTTTTTTCGTACCGCCGCCATCTTGAATCTTTTTAACTGGAACCCCCTATATCTCACCCCATATTTCGAATGGGATTTGCAAGGTGAATTCAATGATATAAGGGTTGCTCTAGTTATGCAGACTGTATCTTGTAAGGTTTTAAAGACAATCACTATAGACGTGTTTAGTCTGATGTCACGTGACCTGATTGATTCTAAACAAATTTGGTTGTTAACATACACAACGTAGGCTGTTCGTAACTACCGTTGCTAAGAGACCAGTTTTGCTTGGAATTAACATTTGAATTTTGATGTCATCACTAAACACGTCTATTCTTTAGTCAAAGATTTCACTATTAATTTTTATAAAAACTGAGTTACCTATGAAGCATCAAAGACAATGGAAATAAGAAAACAATTGGTAATTATTTTATAAGTATCAAAGTAAATGAAAACCTAGTCTACTTACTTGCAATGATAGAGCAATATTAAGGTAAACTAAATGTAATAGTAGAATAACATAAGCAGTAACAAATTTATAATAGCAAACTGGCAACAAAAACTAAGATTGAAATTTTGTAATGGATGTTGTAACAGTTACATGGACAAATCCTGCTTTTACAAGTTACTAGCAATGTCACAACTATCATTTTTGAACATGTTTCAGTAACTAATGGAAAAACCCTGAGACCTGTATTTGATACTAACATTAAGTGTCCGTTAATTTTGTTAAGTGTATAGTACAGTGGAAATTCCATAACTCGAAATCCAAGGGGCATGATTATTAGTTCGAGTTATACAAAATACAAGTTACAGAAAATTACGTGCAATTAGTATACGAAGTGCAAGGGGTTACAATAAATTTTGAGTTAAAAAGAAATTCAAGTTACAGAAGTTCGACTTATGGGGGTTCCGCTGTATATAATAAATAAAAGTGAATAATATCATATTTGAGGTTATAATAACTTAACCAAATTTTCACCTTCTTGTAAACTCTTTTTTTGTTAAATTTAAAAGGAGGATTTATCTGGTTTGTAACAAAATGCGTCTTTTCGTATAGGTAAATTGGATGTTTAGTTAAAAACCATTTTAATGTCAAGAAAAGAGGTTAGCATCACTTATATCCAGTCCAGTAGAGAGAAATAGCATAAGAACTTGTGTGTATGAGACAATGATAGAAAATAAAACATCAAATGTGCACCGAAAATAACAAACTTGACATAACCTATAAATCCGTAAAATCACATGTGCTCAATGCAATAAAATATAAATTTCTTTATTTATTCTTATTATATTTTATTTATTTACGTTTTATAAACTCATCATATCATTTATTCATGTTATCTGTTCATGGTCATTTTGTATACGATTTTTTTTTTGTGGATTTATTGCATTAACTGCATTTATTAATTTACATTCCAATAATATTTGCTCTTCATCTCCAATTATGTTTATGTCTACATATTTATGTATTATCATTATCTCAGATGCTACTTTTATACCTTTGTGGTATTATACTATATTACACTGTTCTACCTTACCTACCATTTCTATTCCAGATATTTGCTACGTAAAGACTGAATTATAGAATTATCAATTTTTCATCAAAAATGTTGTGATTAACATGTGGCGACAACTTTCCAACAATACGAACATAAGAAATCCGTTTTTAGAGGTTATAATATAACTTTTAAATAGTTACTATAAGGTGGTGCAACTATCTTGTAAGTTACAAACCAGATAAACTTATTTACAAGGCAGATTTAATTTAAAAGGGAGTGAAAAGACAGATAAATTTAAAACTCCCTTTACAAAAAAGTAAAAAGACCGGTCCTTATATACAACTGTATGATAGAAGAAATTGCATTCTGAACTGGTAAAGCTGTGTTAATTGTGAAAATTCAACTTAAGATACGACTTCTTTTCTTAGCCTAGTGGGCTAAAATTTTTATGATCACATGATATTATTATCTGTTTCAAATTATAAAACAGTTGATAGGGTAGGCCATGGTTAATCTTTATTGACAGAACAGAAGAAATTATATTTTGGTGAATGACAAAACTGAGAATTTTGTTTTTGTAGGTTGTTGAAAATTTCTTGTTGCCAATTTCCTCCTCCTGATTTTAAATTGTAATTTTGTCTCAGTAGCATGATTACAAACAATAGCAAGGATTGCAGGAGTCAGTAAGAGAATGCCTGAATTCAATATTTTGTTTTAATTTTTTCAGATAGTGTTTTCAAACGAATCAATGATTGAAATTAAAGATAGAACACCTAGAACTTTTATAGAAGATGAGGGAGGGGAATTTGATAAACACTGTGTTCAGCAAAATGTAAAATTTCCTATCAAGATGATGGTGTGGGACTACCATTTTTATAAAAGGACATAGTGGATGGTACAATGAATTCTGTTAACTACAAAAATACTTTGAATAGCTTCCTTTTACCAAAAATGAAAAATGATCCCTGACTGTAAGAAAAACAAATTAATCTGCTTAATGGCCTGGAAATAGCCTGGATATGAAACCAGTTAAAAATATATGGTCAGTCCTTAAAAAAGAAGTATGAAAGATAGATCCATGGAATCAACAAAAATTATTTGATGTTATCAAATTTGTTTGTAATACTGATGATGAAATACTTCAATACTGTTAGTGCCATTAATAGTATGCAAACACAAATTCAAGCCCTAAGGTCTGCTAAGGAATACTTCACAAAATATTAATTGAGTTTTAAATATTCACAAACAAATAAATAAACTAGTTGCTAATAATAATAATGTGGCCACACTGGTATCATGCAGGGGTTTATATTTTCGACTTTCATAAACAGGTTACTATTGAGACTAATTTCATAAACAATCGTAAAAAAATTATTACTATATTATAGAATTATTTTTCTAGATCTACTCAATGAACAATAAGTAAGTTATAAGTAATATAAGTAAAATAGAAACTCACTGGTTTCAAAATTAAAGCAAATTGATTCCAACATGAAAAAAATTACAAAAGAATTTTAATCAAAACTTGATTTTCATAACCTAATAATACCCATTTACACTCAACTCTTCGATTATTTGAACTTAGAAATATGGTTAGAGATTTCAGATAAAATCCTTGTATCAATTATTATAATGTGAACAAAATTAAAGAAAAACTAAATAAAGGACAAAAAAGAAAAATTTTAATTCTATCAAATGCAAACTACCATCTCCAGTTATCTAGTCTGGATTTTCTTAGAGCTTGTAATGCTAAGTCTGTTCGTTGTTGTGCTTCCCAATGTATTTTGATTTTATTTTCATTCTTGCAATCACTTTGTACTATCTCATCATGCTGCAGTGCACCGTGTACTCCTAGAAGAAATAATCAAAAACTAAATTTTACCACAAATTACTTAACAATTAACACACTAACCTTTTCGTGAAAATAATTTTTCTAAAACGTAATTATCTTGCTCTTCATTTGAATTACTTTTACTTTTATGTTTCTCTTTACTTTTTATTTCCCTTTTTACTAAACCTTCCACAGATTCCCCATCTACAGTACCAGACATATCAATTTTTACTTTGTCTCTATCTTTCGATTTCTTCTTTTTATGTTTCGATTTGTGCCTTTCTATTGAATTTGATTTCAAACTTGAATTTTCTTCATTTGAAGTACTGGGAATGCAATTGCTTTCATCTAATTTGAGTTTATGACTCTTTACATCGTGATATAATTTTGAAGTCTTTTCCGACATTGAGAGGGCATTCGAAAAACTAATATTAGTCTCATGATCGTCTATTTTATTAGAAATATCCTCTTTTGCATTCAACTTTTTTCTATTCAAAATCCTAAGTTCCATAGGTGTAAGAGTCTTCAAATATTGTTTTTCTTTAATCTTCTCAGCTCGCTCCTCTTCCAATTCTTTTTGATATGGAGTCTTTTTTACTTCACTTACTGGATCGCCTGAATTACCTATACTTTTAGCTATCTGTTGAGCTAAATTTTTCATAGCTTGAATTTTCTCATCTGAAAATTGAACTGAAGAACTATTTGATGGAGAAGCAGTAGAGGTTTCAGCTTCAGATTGTTTTGACTGTTTCTTGCTATTGATTCTTTCTTGTAAACTTACCTAAAGAGTAGCAAACAAATAAAAATTAAATATTATTTAATTTTATTATAATACTTACCCTTGAGTTGCGAAAAATATTTGCTGTTTCAGGATTAGATCCATCTACATGTTCTTGTAGAGAAAACAAGTCATGTAAATCAGACGTTTTAAAGAATTTTTGTGTTTTTGGATCCAATAAAACTTTATTACTCAAAAGCTGTTTCCAGACTTGCCTTTGATACATCTGAAAAATAAAACTAAAATATAAGTTAGGGAGAAATGATAAAAACTTATAAATATACTTTTTCTTCGATAGTTCCAGCCGAAATTAATCTATAAACTGTAACTTGTTTCTCCTGACCGATTCTCCATGCTCTTTCTCTTGCCTGAGTGTCTGTTGCAGGATTCCAATCAGGATCATAAATTATAACGCGATTAGCACCTGTTAAATTAACTCCTAATCCACCTACTCTTGTTGTTAAAAGGAAGACATCATAAGTAGAATCCTAAATAAAATAGTTTTAGTAAGGCTAACAAAATTTAAATAAAAACTAGTTAAACCTGATTGAATTTATCTATAAGTGGCTGTCGTGAACTAATACTAGTGCTTCCATCCATTTTTAAATATTTATAACCTTGCTGGTTTAAGAATTCTTCAAAAACAATTATCATGGCTCTTGATTGAGTAAACAATAACACTCGATGCTTTTGTTTCTTCCATATTTTAAGTAAAGCTGAAACGACTACCATTTTGCCAGAACGTTTGTAATATCCATATGAGTCTTCTAGATTTTCTTCTTGGCTTTTATTCTATAACATTTTTTATTGTAAGTAATCTTGATACTTCAAGATTAAATCTACCATGTAAATTAAACAATGCTGTATATAATTTAGTTCTTTTGTAACTTACAAAGCTATCATCGTCTCCTTCACATAAGTATATATCAGGATGGTTACATATTTTACGTAAAGTAGTTATAGCAACTAGAACATTAGCCCGCATTTGATTTTCTGAAAACCAATTCTTTTTACCTCTTCCCAGAATCATGCTTACATGTTCGCCCTAAAATATCAATAAAGATTATGCAATATTATTTAAAAAGCGCATATATAATGTTACCATTAAATATCCCTTGTAAAGATCTCGTTGTTCATCAGTTAATGAACAAAATAATACTTGCTCACTTTTATTTGGCAAAGCGATATGTTTCTTAACCTCATTTTTGGACCTCCGTAATAAATACGGAGAAATAATATTTTTCAATGCAGTAGCAACAGATAAAGCAGTTGCTTCCTATAAGACAATAATGGTATTTTAATCTAGAAGTGGTCCATAATTCGTCCTCAATTTATTTACCTGCATGGGATTTGCATTAGCATAACCACCTTGCATTATAGGATTAGCAAAATGCTCCATAAATGTAGGTAAAGTTCCTAACATGCCAGGAATAATGAAATCAAATAAACTCCATAATTCTTGTAAATTATTCTGCATTGGTGATCCTGTCAACATGAGACGATAGGGAGTTTGCAGTTTTTTAACTGCAATGCTTACCTGACAAAAGATAAACAAATTTATTATTACAGAAACAAATGAAAAATGAAACTGTACTTACTTTAGCTGCAGAATTTCTAATTTTATGGCCTTCGTCAAGAATAACATAATGCCAATTTAATTCATTTAAGTTGCCCTTATATTTTAAAATTCCTGAATATGTAGTAATTAATATTCCCTTATTTTTATTTATATCTCGTATAAGTTGTGTTTTATTTCCTATTACAATAGTGAAATTACACATTGTCAATATTTTCATGAAGAAGATTTACCTGTGTAACTTCCTGATTGATGTAACACAGCAACACGAAATTCAGGTGCCCACTCATGAAAATGTTTCACCCACTGATGTACTACAGTAGCTGGAGACACAATTAATGTTGGACCAAGTCCTTTAAATCTATTAAAATATTAATATAGCAATTACAATTTTACAAAACACATTTTACATTGAATGCACTAACTATAATTACCTTCCATGATTAGATATTACATGACTGTATTCTAAGGAGGCTAAAAATGCAATAATTTGAACAGTTTTGCCTAATCCCATTTCATCTCCTAATAATCCTCCCGAGGTGTGTTGATGAATTTTCCATAACCATTCTACACCTTTTTGTTGGTAACTATACAAATTATTCCACAACTTTGCAGGAACTTTCAAACCACCTTGTAATTCAATATCATCACTGTCATCCTCTTCAATCTGATTATTTTCTAGTTGCTTATAATATTCATGTAATCGAGATTTATATGATTTTAAACAACCATCATCTTTAACTCGCCCAAAACGATTTTTTTTCTCACTTCCAACACATTGCTTGACTTTCTTTTCATATGTAGCATCGTCATCACTCCCTTTAGTTGCCATACAAAGAATTTATTAATCAATCTTAGTTAAAATAAACAAAAAATTACCTGAGTTGTAATCATCTGAGGGGGCATATTCACTTCCAGAAGCATCTTCATTTACATTATCTGTAATATTTTTGTTGTGTTTTACTTTTTTCTTTTTACTAGGTGAAACTGTCTTAGAATTATTATCAAACTCATTTTTACGCTTTAATATCTTTGTAGTTAAAGACTGATTGTGATTCTTCGAAACATTTTCTGCTACATTTTTGCTGTGTTCACTAACAACTTGTATGGACCGCTTATATTCTTGATGTTTTTTAAGCTCTTCTTGTCTTTTTATGTAATCCTCTAAAGTAAAATTATCGTTCTGTTTTTTACTACGTGGTCTACTAGAATCATCAGATATTTCACCTTCCTCTAACTCTGTATTAGCTTTTTTACGATTTTCTTCTGCAAATATCTCAAGTTCTTTCAGGGCCTGTTCTTCTAAAACTTCCTGATGTTCTCCCCACACATTTAAACTTTGAAGTTCTTGTATTTCATTTAAAGTTTCAGTTTCACTACTTGTGTCCTAAATAAAAACAAAATAATTTAAGGTTATGTGTTGATATTCATTACTTTAATTACCTTTTCAGTTAAATCGGTAGTTCGACTCTCAGATTCTATATTAGATGTTTCAGACATTTCCATTGTAAATCAAATCCAAATAATACTTTTTAAGTTATATTTAAAGTTTATGAATTACTTAGTATAAAAACAAGACGAAACATGATTGTATACGCTTGACAACTTTTGACAACTTCAACCTTGAAATTCCAACGTAAATCAATACACATTCTTCTCGTTAGTTAAACCGAATCCCATTAGTTAAAACCCATATTCAAAATAACGTAACTTGGCTTATAAATAGTAGTTTTCATGGCTTGTGTTCGAAAGTAGCATATATTGTGCGAGTGTGAAGATTTACGAACGAGGCGCTAGCCGAGACGACCTCAACATTATGCCCAAATCTTTGTATTTTTGCAGATAAAATTTTTTTCTTTTACGATATTTTCAAATCGTAATACAGTGTTGATAATTTTAAATTTCATAGGTTGTCGTGGGTAGGCTGCTGCAGTGGATTTTCATTCGGCGGATTTGCGCACTCGCCTTTGGCTCGTGAGGCAAACTTTCCTTCTCGTGAAAAAAAGATACACTTTACTCACTTGTTGCATGAATAACTATTTATTATGTTGTTGTTGTTGTTGTTGTTGTTGTTTTCTCTAAATGCATTTTTAGGAAGATCTTATCTTTTTATTCTCTTGTTAGTACTGAAGGTCTTCTCTAAATGTGTATTTCTTATTTTCAGGTTTTCTATTATTAGTTTGCTCATTAATCATTTAAAAATGTATTGGATAAAGTAGAAGGAATTTGATTTGTAATAATTAAGTTTAAAAAATTGTAGTTTTGGAAAAAGAATAATAATCAATGTATAAGAACGCATCTAAACGAAAGTCACGTAAATTAACAAATTAAATTTATCTAAAATTAGAAAATAGACAAAATGCATATAATAGTGTGTGCAATGCAACAAGCATGCAACATAACAAGTGAATGACTGCCGTTCGCCTCCGAGTGCATTTCGAATTTCTAATATGTAATTATAGTGTTGTAAATGAGATATAACTACACTAAAAGAGTAAAACAAGTTAACTCAAGTAAAACATTCTTATCAAAGGGATGGCGCTATAATGTATTCGCTCTAGGCAAAAATGAATTTTGGCATACTAATTACAAATACTTACTCCAACTACTCCAAGACAATATAATGCTTACTAAAACGCTTGATCTTAAAAAAGTTTCAATTATTCCTAGAATGTCCTCAAGAAGCTGATCACTGATCAGATTTCTATTGATATAGTATACCTACTGCGGTAAGTTTTAGTGGTTTAAAGGCCTCGCAGATGAGAAGATGTTCTTATAAAGCTCAAGTACTTTAGTAAAATTATGCTTGGGATGTCTGTATGCCGAACTTTACGACCATAAAGAGAGTTAAAGTTTTAACTAGACCCTTTCAAACTACTTTTTCACCCTATTAAATTCGATATTGTTCTAAAATATTCCAGGCCAAAAATGTCATGTCATTCATTGTAACAGCGACGGCGGTTTCAAGACCTATCTTCCAAAAGTACACCTTTTAATGTCATTTTTCTCACTATGTGTATAAACGCGTATTATGTAACAATGTAAGAAGTGTAATCTGTAATGAACTATTATTCTAATGATATAGTAATATGTACCTTGTGTAAAAGTTTTAGAAATGCGGATTAAAATCATTCATAAAGAGAAATTAAAAAAAATTGAATTGTTTGGATATCATCTATTAGCTATTACTTATTTAGAGATCATGAAGAATAGTACGTTAGGCTTACAATACAGTCACCGTAAAGAAGAGAAATCTGTTCTGTCATCTAGCAGAATCCTGTTGAACTGGTTCAAATACTTTTTAAGTTAAATAAAAGATTTTAACTTTGTCAGTTGCACGCTTCATCATTGTTGATGAAACTAGTGTTTTCAAAAAATAAACAAGATCTGCTCTACCAAATTAAACCTTAAATATCTATATCGCGGCAATCTATTTCAGTAATTGAAATAATTAAGTAATTAGAAAATGGATAATCTTTCTTAAAATAAAAAATAATAAAATTTATAAACATCTGCATGAGTGCATCCCGTCTTATGGCTCGAGCACTCGTTCAGCTGAAAGATTGCCTCTAGTTGTGGTGGATTAAACCAAACCCAATAGAACCCAGGCTATTTTATCTCAACATTTTAACAGAACCACAAGCCACAAGTTTCGAGAAAACCTTGTCTGCCTGGATCGTTGGGGAATGCGCTTCCGCCTATTTATGATTTGCAGGAGCTTTCTGGGATTTTACCCCGCGAATGCTTATCCACACATACAAAATACCCTTGCTTCTGCACTCTTACACCTTACCAAATACAACATCTTCGTTGGATCGTTTCTATCCCTCTGGGTCGTAGTGACCATGCTGCTAAAAACTCCCTCTTGGTTTTGGTTCCAAGTTTGCCGCAGAATAAGACCATCTGCATCATCTTCTGAACAAAATTGGTTTTTATCATCATCGTTTAGACTATTACTTCTCTTAAAACTTAAGCACAGTCTTGGGCACATCACGGTTACGTTACGTGACTGTTTGCTTCGTGCCTGCCATTCTTTTTCTTGCGAGTCTCTGTCATTAGTATTTAGCAATTAAAGTCGGCTGCCTTCGGCGGCTTTTTAATGTTTCCCTGTTTGCTTACTTGAGACTATAAACAAATTAGCTTTATGTTCTGGTAGCTAAGGCAGCAATGTAGATAAAATTTATTTTTTTTTGCTCTACTTAGCAACGCAAGGGGAGGAAAGTAAACTTTTATCCAAAAGAAGGAAACGTTTTGACTATCTTGCTATATAGAGCAAAAAAAGATTATTATACTATTTTGATTTGCATTTAAATTGCTTTGTATAATGTATTGTGCATTATGCTCAAACGTTCTATTTTTTATCCAGAATCCCAAAATTACACTTCACGGGCTTTTTATATCAATACCAAATATTATTTATCGTAGCAAAAAGTAGCCGATCGATACTGAGACTTGGTAGTTTTGCTCTGCTCGTGGGGTAAGATCGTATGCTGAGAACCAGAGGGTGCCAAGCAACGTAGCAAACAAAAACAATGTTTTTGCAAAAATCTATCTGTTAAGTAAGTCTTTGCTACCATAACCGACTGATAGATTCTTTCAATTTGCTCTAGGTATTGTTATTTTACCAGGTTAGGTGATATTGAGACTTAGGAGTGAAAGCAAATTATTGCTTGACAAAATGCATTTATTAGAAAGATAGTAATTAGATACTTACATGGCCCAAAGGGGCAATTCGACACAGCACAATAATTAAGTTTACTACTACTGATCCTTCAAAAGACTCTGATGAACTTTTAGAGTTATTTTGATGAATATCTCTAATGGACTGGAAGACTGTTACTGATAAATATGAGTATGAGAAATACTATTAATTATTCAGGAAAGAACAACAAAGAATCTTCGTTCAAATTCATTACTCATCCATTTAAAATTTCTTATTTTCTTAATATCTCGAGAAC
>VTPC01005774.1:9965-21445 GCA_011009095.1 Ignelater luminosus
GGTCACGGTTTGCTTCTAACCTCCTCTGTCCACCACCTGATTCTTTTCACCTCTCTTTCAACTCTGCTTCTCCCCAACTCTGTTTCTGCTGCTTTCATTATTATGTTCTTGAATATGCCCCACATTCTTTTCAAGTCATCTCCACAGAATTACTTCCGTTGCTCCTCGTACTTTTGTTGTGCCAATTTTTGGAATTTTTGTCTTGATTCTTCTTATCTGAGTTTGTGGTTTTTACTTCTTGTGTTTCCGTTTTTCCTTTCTTTTGTCTTTCTACATGTTGGCACCATGAAAGTAATCCTTACTAGCCAGTGGTCAGAACCTATTTCTGGTCCCCTCAACAGAACTCCCATACAATAGTTCTTGCTCACGATTATATAACGATGATTAAGCTCTTTTGTCGGTCTGGTTCCTTGCGGGTAATAGTGTGTATACTCTTATGGAAAAAGGAACTATTAGTAATGACGAACTCGACTAGTTATTGCCATTGTCGTTCTTCTCCTGCTCCCCGTAGCTTCCGTGAGGCTATTAGTCTATTATAATTCCCCTCTTCAAGAAGGGCGACAACAGAGACAGTTCAGTGTTTCAGGGGAGATATATGCCAGAATTCTGGAGGCGAGGCTGCGTACTGCTTTGGATAACAGGCTGGCAGACTCCCAGTGCGGGATTCGAGGAGATAGATGTGCCCAGGACCTGATATTCATTGTGCGGCAAATGGGAGAGAAGTTGATAGAGAACGGCAAGAAGGTCCATTTGGCGTTCATAGAGCTCGAGAAGGCTTTAGACCAAGTTCCCAGGGAACAAATCTGGCAACTGCTGCGAGAATATGGAGTGTCGGAGGATGACGTAGCGGCTACCAGCAGTCTGTACAGCAACTGCAGGAGCTACGCCAGGGCTGCTAATGAGGAGTCAGAAGCCTTTATCACCAATCAAGGCTTGAAACAAGGGTGCTCACTCAGTCTCTTCTTATTCATTGTCAGGATGGATAAAAAGTCATTAAAAGGTGCAGAGAGCGAGTGAAGAGGTTTAAGGCTAGGTAACTTCAGGTTACAACCGGTTTTTGTCACAGAACTAGCATTTCCAGACAATGTTGCGGTACTAGCAGCTTCGGCTTGTGATCTCTAGTTTCATCTCAACATTTGAAAAGAAGAATTGGAGGCATTCAATATGAAGATAAGCCTTAGCAAGACAAAGACGATAGTGATTTCTGACAGTGAAGCTGAACGACATAATGTATTTTTAGGAGGCCGAAAATTAGATCAAGTTGATGCTTTTAAGTATTTGGGTAGCTATACCACTTAAGATAGGAAGACCGACGTGGAACTTAGCAGTCAAGTTGCCGCTGCAGGGAGGCCGGTGAATGCCATAAAATTGAAATTCTTAAATAAGAGGAAAATATTCAAAGGAGTGAAATTGGCAGTATACAACTTCACTTATCTCCCCACATTGCTCTATGGTCACAAGAGCTGGGTGCTTACGCGTACAGGCAATAGAAATGAAATTTTTACGAAAAATAGAAGAAAAGACAAAGATTGATAGGGTTAGAAATCAAACAATCCGCACTGCACTTGGAGGGGAGCCTGTAAAACACAAGGTGGAAAATGCCAGCTTAGATGGTGGGCACACCTTGAGAGGATGGATGAGAGCAGAAAAGAAGAAGGGAAAGACCGAGGAGAAAGTGGATGGATGATGTGAAAGATGAACTCTCGGCCAGGAACATCAGACTGGATGCGGTATTCGGGGCTTGGATTAAGTAAGTAAGTTGATTGAGATCAGGGTCATTATTTTGTCTTTGTAAACAGCTCTATTTAGTTTCTATTTGAAGGTAAACGCTACAATTTCTCGACGTAACTTTCTTGACAAAGCATTGGTATTTAGATGCGTATTGTAGCACGCCGATGCTAATTTAGTACGGCACTTTTATTATAACAATTTTTCAATCCACCTAGTAACTTTATTTTTAGTTCTTGATTTTAGAGCCATTTGAGAGGTGCTGGATCATTTTTTAGCAAAAATCTGCAATCATACAAATACCTATGGAACAGTTAAGTAAATTTATTTTTGGTTTGAAGAGGGTCTTGCTCTTGGTTTTGTATCTGAGAAACGAAGCCACTAATTCTAACGTCCCAAATCTAAGACATTAGTCGCGCTAAAGGAACAAAACATGAATTCCTCAAATTTTGCAAAAATCTGATTTAGAATTGCTACATAAATAGTTCAAGAGCAAGCAGCAAAATATTTGCGTATGTTGGTTTGGTGGCAACAAGAAACTTTCAGTAATCACCACGAGTGACGATGGTACCTCAAATGGTTTACTGTAGCCATCTGCAGTAGAACTGTCTTTAAGAATTATCAAGCAATCTTCTTGGCCCTACTTGACCAAACTGGGATCCAAGGCGTCATTATTGAAATTTTAAAAGATCAGAATGGGACTAAGAATTTTTGCTTTTCAAAGGTATGTGTCAAAGACTCAGCAAGACCAGTTTTTTACCTTTCCGCTGCTAATATAGTCAATAGTCCAATTAAATCTTTTTTCTGTATAACAGAGTTGATAATCAGATTGAGTTTTTGAATTTTTCAATAGGAGGTCTCTAGAATATTTGGCCATGCAAAACTTTCCAGGTAAAAAACAAATCGTGGAAGATACTATACGCTATAATACTTTGGGTAACCTCTTTTGCGGTATACTTTCTGATCGAAATATTTCATCGAGATGAGAGATCTCGTTTTAAATGGTACTTAGTACACACAAATAAGTCACATAAGTGGAATACAGACGATCTTAACTTGACCATTTTTCAAAGGTGACCACCAGAGCCGACTGCAGGATGCATATGAACAGCCTTTCTGCAAACTTAAAAAAAATGTCCGTCTTGAAGCTCAACTTTTTTTATTTAAATTATAGGGCGGTGCTCCTCGGACTCTAACCAGAAATCAATAAAAATAGAGAAGACGAAAAACGAAAGTCGCTGTTATCTTCAAAACGGTTGATTTGTGGTCCCATGTTCATTAAGGCATATTTACTTGTTTTTAGTCGTACTATAAATACTTAAATGTTTTTTAACACCCTGTATATAGAGCTTTGTTTGAGAATAATTTTATTTATTGGTGATGGATCCAGGGTGCTGTGTAGGCTTATAAAATAAGGACGATAATAATGTCTAGGATAAGATAATAAAAGGCTCTATGATAAAAGCGTAAAAGGTAATTATGAAAACTCACCGAGTTACATGTAGTAGTCTCCAAGAAAGTTGAATTTGATAAACCTCTTTAAGTCACGGTCTACCTCAAACTTTGTATTTGTAAATGTAAGCGTGAGTATTTTGCATATCTAGATTAATCCTAGTTTATTGCACCTTCTACATAATGTCGGTAATAACAATACAAAAACTATTGTAATTGGTTTGCCATCCCTTTTACTTATTCCTGCATAAAAGCTGCTCTCTACTTTCATTTACTTTAACAGTGTCTTGTTATGCCGCTAGTGATTATAATCTGGTAATGAGAATTTCATAAGTATATTTACATTTTCATGCAGCATTTACCAGACTTCTCTCCCTTAGGCCACCCTTAACTGTATAGGTAACACTTCTTCTCTGTCTCTTGGTCTTGACTATCAATGTAGTTTAATGAAATTGATGTAGTAATTAGAGACTTCATAGCTCATATAATAGCAACAACTGTGATTATGCTTTGAAGTTGTAACATGTTTAATATCAGTAATTACAAAGTTAATTAAAACATTAGTAATTAAATGAATTTATTTTATTTGACAGTTTATGTTTCAGGCGTGTATTGTTACTCACCTAAATCATAAAAGGAATTTTGTAGTACTGTTAAGGTTGGGTCACAAAAAAAACAATAATAAAAGAAACTTGTGAATTAGTTAACATTTTTTGCATCTGTTTGCTATTAAATCATCTTTTCTATAGGTTCAGGTGATCAAATTAGAGTAAATTATGATTTGTTTTCTGAAAGTGACCCTTTTACTAGAAAAATTGTCATAGACATTAACTCACATGCACACGTTCTGGGGAATTATATTTATCTGCAAATCTTGCAACTCACTAAACAGGTTACTTTCCATTTGCACATATCACTATCCTATTATTTTATTGTTCAATAAGTAGTAACTAAAATAAAAGCGAAATGGATTTAAATTAACTTTGTTAGTACGTTATTATAAGAGTTGTAGCGAGAGGACTTGGAAAAGATGTGTAAACAAGGTTAATACCGTGGCATGACTTGATTTATACATAACTACATCCAAAAGTAATTACATTTTCTTTAAGGGTGTTCTCGTCTGCATCTTGATAGGCACAGGGCAACGGTTACATTTTGAAATCTCTCTTATTACAAAGCTCTTCATAAAACCACGGGAATAGCTTTTATACTGAAATTTTGTCAACCATAAAAGTAATACTTCCCTAAAAACATTTATTACATATGTAATTATATAAAACATTGAAATTTTTTTAAAATAATAATTCAACAAAAAAGAACTTATAAAAAACATAAATAATAAAGTATTTAATTTTAATTAAAATCCTTTCCGAGTTCTAATAAAAAGTTTTTCTCATCTTTTAATAATCTTGGTTTTACACTTAACTCAATTAAGTTTATGTCTTAACCAAAACGACATTTGATGGGGCTACTCATGATCGTGTGGTTACTGGAATATGTTTTCGTAAACTAATTTTAATCAAAGGCGGCAAGTGGTCAGCAGAACCGCAACCTAAATTTGATTAATCTCTTCGTAACTGTTTCACTCAAAGTTCAGCCACTTACAGTTTGCCAAGGGCCATTGTGGTGTGCGATGCAGATGCAAACTTGTCACCTATCAACTATCTTGATGTGCTTTGAAACTCGGCACACAGACTAATGACGTGTGAATGTGCGACGTACTATGTAGATTGTAACGAATGTATTGTGCAGTTTGAGAATACTCGTAAATACATTTCTAGCAAACCTTTTTCAACCTTAATTGGGTATGAAAACATTCAGTAGTGGTAAGTGTAAACGATTATTAACGGCTTGGGTCTGTTTTCAAATAGTTCGTTATTTATCTTGAAACACATTTTCTGACGCAGTGGTTTTCGTGGAATTCCGTTGTAACTATAATTACAAAGAAGTAAAACTTAATTAAATATGGCACTCTAACAGTATTTCTGTTTTTGTTTAAATCTGATTAAATTCTTATTTTGCCTTTGTCATTATGATATTCCTTTTTAAAAATTCAGCAGATAATAACAAAACTAATAAAATATAGCTCATTGGAACGCGGTGGTCTTTTGATGGTTCATATTAATGAACTTTTCTTTATTTTTAGTTTAACAATGCAAAACTTTTAAATTTCAACTTATACTTTTCAGAATCAAAATTTGTTCCATGATAAAAGGCAGCTTTTATCTGAAATATCTTTTTGTGTAAGGTCAAAAATAATCAAGACGTTCTAAGTGATCAATTTAAAATGGCCAACCTCGGCATTTTTCAGCTCGGGGAACCCGAACAACTTGAAAAGGGTTGTCTGGCGCCGAGTACATTTTTACATACTTACAAAACGTAGGAAACAGTTTATAAAACTCAAGTTTTCTCTGGATCAGTCGTTAGTTTTGAAACGTTTTAAAGTTTCAGAACCAACCGAGTTCTTGTAGCTTGCAAAACCTTTCTTACCATTAGTTATTGTTTTGTAAAAAAAAGTATGTCAAGAAGAGACACCTCAATCCAAAATTTAAGTTCTGAATGGACTTGCCTTTACTTCTAGAAAATTTCAAAATTTTTGATGTGGTTTAAGTTTTTATCCAGGATTCAGTATTTAGTAAAATTGGAAATCTTAAGATAGCTAGTAAAAGGGAGATCAAGGCTCGGTTATACCAATGAACGGATACTTTACTGATCTTCAGTTGCCTAAATTATTATTATTTAGTTAAAAGTACTGAAAAGCACTTAAGTAACAGTACACGTAGACAGCAAGTTAATTAAGAGAACAATAATACAAAATTATTTACAATGAAAACAATGTGCGTTTCAAATAAGTGTTTTTAAGTTATCTTTGCCAAAACCGTTAGTACCGCATTGTATACTATCTAAAATTAAAATCTTTCGATTTCCATAAGTAATAAATTGGCCGGAAATTAAAATTCACATTAAAAAAATAATTTTATGTTACTAACGTAAACAAAAAACAGATGAAAATTTTACTCATAAAAAGCTTAGTCTAACGTAATTTTATAAACCAGAATCCAACAAAAGGGCACCTCATAATTATTATCGCTACAAATCTTCTGGGATTTAAAAATATTTTTGGCTTTTATCCGTCTGTCAATTTTACTGAACATTTCCACTACAACTTAAAATCGTATTAATGGATTTTGATTTACAAAAAATGTAAAAGCACGGTTTGCATTTCAGCATTCTGTAATTCAGTTATTTCCAACGCAAGTGTACGTCCGGTCTTGCATAAAGCAAATTTAATTAATTTAATTATTCGACCGGACGAACTGATATAAATACTTACAGTCCGTTGCATAGCCAAAATTAAATTTAAAACCGGTCGGAATTATAAATAGAGCAAAAAATGCTTTTACTATAAGTTAAAAAGGAAACTCGTTGCATCAAGCATCTATATTAATACATGTACTTTATCATAAATACACAAAACACCGTAACTTAGAATTAGCCTAAATGTATAACATACAGTAACACAGCTTTAAGTATTTACATCAGTTAGGTATAATAGAAATTGACAATGAAATGTTGGGATTTTAGCTGCATTGTATTCTTGTCGAGTAAATGTACATGTGTTTATATCATTATGTATCTCGTGTTTGACAGAAACACTCACTATCTTCATTCAATCTATACTGTGAAACAATCACACTTTATGGTTTAGAAATAAATAAAGAGGAACTTTAATTGAAAGTTCGTTTACCACCAAGATTAAAAACCTGAAAGATAACGTATAGTCAATCTTTTAAAGAGGAAGCAAGATAAATTTTTAAATACCTACAGGAATTTTTTTAACTAAGACAACTAAAGCGAATCAAAGCATTTATATTGAATTTTTAGTTTTAAATTATATTTTCAACTTGGACAGGACTCAAACCTGTGCTTTCCAACACCGCGCCAAACCTCACAACCATCAGTTTGCATGATTTTAGAAGGTTACAAGCTCAACCCACATTTCGCTCTTAATTTAATTAATATTATTCGGCGAGTTACTATTTCAAACATTCAGTAACATTTGAAAATTAAACAAAACACCTTCATCTTTCACCCACGTTTACTTAAGTTTAAATGCTGTATTAATAACGAATTAGTGTTAATTAATGTTTACTGTAATAGATTCGGCGAATAACATTAATGAAATTAAGAGCAGTAGTCCCTTGAACTCGTGAACTTTTGGAACCACCAACTCAGTGGTCTAGAAGTTATGAAATCTGATACGATATTGAAAGGCATAGGTTTGAGTTCTGTTCATGGTAAACATTTTTAAATTAATTAAAGATTTAAATTGTTATTTCTTTTTTAAAACATTGAACAGTGGTTACTCTCGAATTTTAATAATTAGTCACAGCTGCTTTATGGAAATTGTGAACTTTGCAATAAACAAAAAGAAGTTAACACTGAGATGAGTATGCTTAACAAATAGTGTGTTCTTTAAGTTGATTTCACGTACAGCGTGTAAGCAATTTCTTCACTGGTCAAACATCATGTTATTGAAATCTACAGGTATTGAAAATTGATTTTGACTCTTTTTCATCAAACAAAACACCTTTCTCTTATTTCAGAATAATTCTTCCAATTACTGAATGAAGTAAAAATTTGCAAATAATTCTATTCTATAATAATCGTACAAAATACAAAACTGCTTATAGAAATTCATACAGAGTGAAACAGAAATTGCTGAAACCATTAAAATTTATGGTTCTGCATGCTTTTTAATATAATATGATAATAAGACAGTTTAGTTAGAGGACTGTGTGTTTACCAGGTGTATACCTATGAAATGAGACTTTCAGCTATTAGACCACAGATGTCGCTAGGAGTATTTTTAAACTGTCCCAAATGTCTTATTTCTTTCGTCTGTCATCTGTCAACAATATTCAGTTCATTGTTTGTGATGTTTCATACAACAACGCATTTTTTTCGCTCTTAAAAATGTCGAATTTCGTGCCTTCAAACTACGATTTGCGGACATCGTTGATTTTCTGTTATCAATTGAAGAAAAACGCTTCTCGAGCTCATCAAATGCTTATAGAAGCTTACGGTGGACATGCTCTAAGCAGAGCACAGTGCTTCAGGTGGTTTGAAAAATTCCGAAGTGGTGATTTTAGCGTGGAGAACGAGGAACGTGGCCGGCCACCGAAAAAGTTTGAGGACACCGAATTGCAAGCATTGTTGAATGAAGATGATGGTCAAACGCAAGAAATGATGGCAGAGCAGTTGGGAGTGACCCAAAAAACCATTTGCAAACGTCTGAAAGACATGGGCATGATTTTAAAGGTCGGAAGATGGGTGCCGCATGAACTGACTGAAAGGCAGCAAGAGAACCGAAAAACCACTTGTGAAATGCTGCTCTCCCGGTTCAAAAGGAAGTCTTTTTTGCATCGAATCGTTACGGGCGATGAAAAATGGGTGTATTTCTCCAATCGCAAGCGTAAACGATCGTATGGTCGGCCCGGCCACAAGCCAAAATCAACGGCCAAACCAAATCGCTTCGGCCGCAAGGCAATGCTGTGTGTTTTCTGGGATCAGCATGGTATGATTTGGTACGAGCTATTAAATCAGGTGAAACAGTTGACGGTGCACGCTACCAACGACAATTGGCCGATTTGAACAGCGCTATACACCGAAAACGCCCAGAATATGCCGATCGGCGTCACAAAGTAATTTTTCTTGATGACAATGCACCACCACATCGAACAAGAGCGACCCGGGAATTGGTGGAGATGTACGATTGGGAACCGCTGGTGCATGCGGCTTACTTACCAGACTTGGCGCCTTCCGATTATCATTTGTTTGCATCGATGGGTCACGCACTTTCCGAGCAGCGCTTCAATTCTCACGAAGAAGCCAAAAAATGGCTCGATGATTGGTTTGCGGCCAAAGACGGCCAATTTTTTTGGCGCGGCATTCACAAATTGCCTGAGAGATGGGTAAAATGTGTCGCTAGCGATGGCTATTATTTTGAAGATTAAATTTGTAACCATTTTTTGTTAATAAACCTTTAAAATTGAAAAAAAAAGTCTCATTTCATAGGTATACACCTATGTATTTGTGACCTCACTAATTTAAGTTGTGTAGATACAGTTTTTCGTAATTTGATGCTTTAAAGATGATCTGAACCCACAATATTAAAACTTTGAGAATATCATATGATATACATGAGTTTGTAACGACAACTTCTTCCTAGAAGGAAGAGGGGTTGGTTACCCTCCGGCTAGCTCTTCTCTTCGGTGGCCTTGAGCGCAAGTATGGAATGTGAAGGATAAAAGTACACAATAAAACCACACAACTGTATCTTGTTACCCTTATAATATCTTTATTTGGAACGGATTCAGGTCCCTAAAGTAACAACCAGCACATGCAGAAATCTTAACCATTCAAATTAAACAAAAATATTACAGCAATACAACATCAAAATTTAAATACTAACAACAATAACTTTATGGATAAATAATCTCTGTAATAATAATCTATGTAACAACAAGTAACATCGAGCCACCCCTTGTCTGAGGTTCTGAACTTTTCGCAAAAATTTTACCGTCGCCGCCCAAGGCGTGTAAACATACGTAAAATGGAGAGACCTTTTAGTGCGGTTACTGGACATTGTAAGGTTTCTGGCAAAACAGCATCTGGTCTTCCGAGGACACCGAGAAAATCTGAACGGTGAGACAGCAGAAGAAACTTTCTGGAGTTGGTGAACCTACTGGCGAGATATGATTCTGCTTTGAACAAACGCCTGACAAAAATCAAGTTAAGAAACACAAAGACCGTCACCTACTTAGAACGAAGAACGAGTTTATCAACGTACTGAGTGATCAAATAAGAAAGAAAATCATTCAAGCGGTGAAAAAAGCCAAATATTTCTGTATCGTTTTCGATAGCACGCCGGATGTTTTTCGCACGGACCAAACTAGTCAAATTCTGCGGTATGTGAAAGTCGAAAGTTCCAAGGTAGCTGTGGTCGAGGCCTTTTTTAATTTCATCGAAACTAAAGGTAAAAACGCTGAACGGGTGGCGAAGATGATTTTGGAGGTCTACCAAGATGGACTCAACATTGAAAACTGTAGAGGCCAAGCTTACGACAACGCTGCTGTTATGTTCGGAATACATACTGGAGTCCAAGCGAAGATTAAGACAGTTAACCCCAAGGCCCACTCTTTAAACCTAGTTAGTGTTCACGCCGCTTTCGTCACTTTGGAATCTGTTACCTTTTTCGGGATGGTAGAGAAAATATATTTGTTCTTCTCGTCATCAACCCATCGTTGAGACATTTTGACTGCTACTACTACTGCTACTACTAACACGATGAAGGTGAAGACAAGAAACTGTCGAATTGTTGTTGTCTTTCCAAGATCCTAGATGTTCTCGAAAAACTAAGTATCGAAAGAACAGAGAATGCAGTCACTTGGTCAGATCCTGGGGTGTTGTTGCCACCAATGCAGTTGTTGTCTTTCTTTTGTTACCTCGGGTTTTGGTCTGAAGTCCTTCGAGAGATTAACGATGCTCAAGTTTACCCGCAGCCCAAGCGACTGGACATTCAACGGTGTGCGGCAAAAATTGGAACACTAAAGATATTTTTAGTTAAACAGCAAAATGATATAGTGGACCGCAGTTTTACCTACTCGAGACAGTTGTGCAAAAAACTTGGAATCCAAGTTCAGCCCCGAAGAAAACAACTAAGATAAAGCAGTTTCTAGGTGATGGATCGCAGGGTGCAAACTTGACCTACGAAGGAGAACTATGCCTAAGAGTGTTCGCATCTATGGACCGAATAATCCAAGAAATTACTTCAAGGTTTGAGGAAGTGGAAGAGTTGGCAAAGAAATTCTCCGTGTTGACTCACGCAAACGTCTTTAATCCGGAATATGTATACGATTCAGTTAATTTACCGGATGAAATCGATAAGGTGGAATTAATTCCTGCTCGAACAAAATCGTCTTCGAAACTTTGTCGACGCATCTCAGAACCACCAAAGACTCGTGCAGGAAGGACCGCTGGAACAGTTTATCCAACGGTATAATCTTAATGTCTCCGTCCCTAACCTGATGATTCAAGTCTTACTTGATGTCCACTATGAGCCAGCCGAAGTTGTTCAATCTGGCTGTATTGTGAGCAAGAACTTATAAACCAGATAGATTTCGAAGAAACGATAATTGAGTTTGCTGCTCTTAAAGCTAAGAATGTTTGCTTTTAAGTTTCAAGCATTGCAGTTTTATTTTTAAGTTGTTTATTTATATTTAGCATAGTTTGCTGTT
>VTPC01005776.1:959-12642 GCA_011009095.1 Ignelater luminosus
AGAGAGAGAGAGAGAGAGAGAGAGAGAGAGAGAGAGAGAGATATTAACGCAATTGCCACCGTAGGTGGCTGCCATTTAGGAAATTTAATTCCTCTATGGCTGGTGAGTTTGGAAAAAAATGAATCGTCAACGTCATGTTAGGCACCAAGCAGTCCGCACGCCAGTCAACGGCGATGATGTTCTGGTGGCGACGGTGGAGCAGGCCGGGAGCAGGGTCCTCCAGGATCCCCGCCGATGCCGATGACCCCTTTTCGAGTGGAATGCCCAAGGACAGCCAGCGAGCCGTCACACAGTGACGACGATGATGATGAATCACGATGCGGCGGTTCTTTTCAGAACGGTGTTGGTATTGTGTAGTGAGGGGAGTGAGTGTGTATATGTTAGAGTGATGATGTGTGGGTGTCTAGGTGTGTATAGTGTGCCGTGGACTAGTGCAGAAACTGTTCCGGCATTTGCCTTCACCACTAGGGAAACCACGGAAAACCCTAGTGAGAACAGTGTGGTATCTGTTGTTAAAGGAATGCGGCTTGGAGGAGTTAGGATGGGTGTGGTTTGGCGGGAAATTTTTGGCGGGAACGGTGTAGCGGATAGGCGACGAATTTCCGGGCACGGTGGAATTGATACCTTTAGGAGCCTCGGGCTCAAGGGCTTGAGTGGGAAAAGGAATTGGGTTAGTCGCGGCCCGGTAGCTGCCCGGGCCGGTCGGAAGAGGCTACGGCGGCATTTACATTGACGACGGCGACCCCTTCCCTTGGAGTGGGGAGAAGCGTGGTTTATGTCATTGGCGCAATAATGTACCAATGAGAGGTCAGCTGGGTCACTTGATTTTATCTCCTGGCGGTACGTGCGTTTTGAATTGGGTAACAATAACAAAACGGCTTGCACCTTTAGTTTGATTGAGTAGTTTGCGCACTGGCCACTTATCGAGGTACCCTTTCTTTTTAGTAGACCCTTTTCTTACCCAGTTTTCTCTAGTATTCTTTACGCAAATTGGTATTTGAGATTTTCGTTTATAGGAAGTATTTACAGTCCGGCCGCGAGTGCGAAGCGAGGCAGTCGACCCGGTCTCTAGCGCGAGTGTAGTGCATCGGCGACGAAGAGTACGGGCTCAACCAACAGCGCGGTTGTCGGGGGCTACCGCCATCCCTCCCTCCAGAGTCTGTGTGTTGGGGGCACAGGCCTGGCCCAATTTCCACCGCCAACGGAGCGACTTGAGGTCGCACTGCTGCATCATCCCACCGACCGTCGATCTTCAGAAATTGGGGAGCTTGAGGACCGCGACCGCCACTTATCCTACCAACCCAAGATGCAGTAGATGGATCAACGGCCGCTCCACCACCAACCGGTGCCTGCGTAGGGGTGCGTAGGCCCGGCCAACTCCATCCACACATCTCAGCCTCATCCGACCGGCCCGGGTAGCTACCGGACCGCGACCAACCCAATTCCTTTCCCACCCAAAATTCGTCGCCTTTCCGCTACACTTCCCGCCCAATCCTTTCCCGCCATAACTTCTCGTCAAATCATTTCCCGCCTAATTATTTCCCGCCAATAATTCCCGTTACACCACACCCATTCCACAACCGCCACACTGTTCTCACTAGGGTTTTCCGTGGTTTCCCTAGTGGTGAAGGCAAATGCCGGAACAGTTTTTGCACTAGTCCACGGCACACTATGCACACCTAGACACTCACACACCACCACTCTAACATATACACACTCTCACACCCCTCACTGCACAATTCCAACACCGTTCTGAAAAGAACCGCCGCATCGAATTCCATCGTCGTCACTGTGTGACGGCTCGCTGGCTGTCCTTGGGCATTCCACCTGAACATGGTCATCGACATCGGCGGGGATTATGGAGGACCCTGCTTCCGGCCTGCTCCACCGTCGCCATCAACCATCACCACCGTGGACGGGCGTGCGGACTGCTTGGTACGTAACATGACATTGACGACCAACCTTTCCTTTCCAACGTTACCATTCCGTCGACTTCCCTTTTATCCAACCAACTACCACCACCAGGCTTAAGAGAGATTAAGTCCTCTAAGGAGCCAGCCGCCTACGGCGGCATCATTACATTGACGGGTGATGATGGAAGTATTTATTTTAGAATGATATTCTATTATCCCGATTTTCTCGCAACCATGAATTGACTTTTCTTGAGTTTTGACGTTTTTTCCACTTCTTTTGTTTTATAAGGTTTTTTCTTATCATTCTTCTACCCCACTATCTCCCTTACTTGATGATTTGCACGTCTGGTTTGTTGTAGGTCAGAAGACCCACAGATCTATAGGGTCTATGAACAACTCGTTATGCCTCTTGTGGCAAAGAAGTCGGAAATATTCTGACCATGTATCTTCATTTTCTTCTACTTTTTTGTCCTCTTAATATTCCTCTTTCTTTTCTTCTGTGAATTTTTCCTCTTTTTGTTCTGGTGGTGGTGATTGTTCCCAGGGTATTGAGGGTTGATTTGGGGCATCTAAATCTAGGACGCCCATAAATTCGATGCTTAGATGTCACAATCGGATTAGTTATTTTAAATTTCTCTTGTTGTTATTGTGTTAGTGTTTGATGTGCGTGTTACGGTGTTGCTTTACCAACTCGTATCAGGTTAAAAATTTGTCTGAGGTGGTTGCTGTACAATCTTGGCTCTAGCATGATTCTTATAACAGTCCTCGGCGATGCTAAATTTTTTTAGGGTATCTAGTTAGAGTTCTTCGACCCAGTTTTCGCTCAATATCGAGTTGGGCATTTAGGGTTAATTTCAGTTTTCACTTTTAATGTCGATTTGATCAGTCTTATTAAATCCCGAGCAAATATAATCTAACAATATGATAAATTGCTCTGTTTAAATTAACGTTTAAAAGCAGTGACTTTAAAAGGGCATTGAGGACTATTTATGTTAGCTGTGAGCTATTATAGCACACAAGAAAAAAAACAAAGCGATACAGTTCTGGTCCCTATTTTCATCAACTTTAGCATCTTGTTTCACATAATTCACATTTTGACGTTATGTTTAACGTTTTTCGTTTAATTCCAAGGTCTTTCGACGCTTCTTGTCAAACTGGATGCCAAGTTGGTAGTCACAATAAATACTCAGAGTTATAGCCTAGTATTTTTTGTTTCATTTGAGCATATGTTCCACCATGTGGACCATTTTAGTCCTAACCACTTTCTTATGTCATCAATTCCAGTCCTTAATTGCACTTTTTTACGATTTCAAGTGTTTCTGGAATTCCAGAAAGCTAACAAAGGAGAGTTGGAGACCATTTACACTTATTGCGTTTTTATTACCAACTTATACATAATTCTAGAAGAATTAGAATTCGCATGAGAATCGAACCCATATACTTGGTTCGCCGGACCTTAGCTATTCCGATTAAAATGGTAAATTCTTTCCGAAATAATGCATAATAATTTTTTACAGCAAATTAGAAATTGCAGTTACATTACGTTCCCAATTTTTTGTGACAAAGTCGTAAATAATGTACTCGCTTTTTGGTGACGTCAGAATAACGTCGACAGAACGTTTGCATACCTATAGAAAGTACATGGTGCTGGTTTTTAGGTCCGAATAGGAAGTCAAATATTAAAATGTAGCACTTTGAGATGATCAAAAAAAAATACACTTCGCTTTTCTCTCAGTCAAATCATGTTTGATTGTCTATATCTATCACTGACATGTATTTCCTTAGGGTGCAGTTCCAGTCAGGACAACTATTGGAAAACTTACATTGTTTTGACTTTTAATAATTAGGTATTTCACTTCAACTATATGTCCTTTGCCTGACACAGACACTGCTATTTATCGAAATTGCTTTTTGTGTCTCATAGGTCTTTCTATTTAGGTCCCGTGTGATCTGTTGGATTGAAATCTCCTATAAAAACTCTGTTCTTTAAAAAAAAGTGGCAAATTCGTTCTTTTGCTATGCCTGGAAATCCAACTGAGACTGTCCAAAGTATCTGCACACTACTAGCAAGAGCCATATTTGATGTGGTAGAGCAGCTGCTTTTAATACCGCTTGGTTGTCAATATCAGAGCAAATATACACTTTCTTCTCTATTCTCCTAGTTTTATTTGTAAAATAAAGTGACGTAAACGAGTTCTGCTGGAAATCGACTCTATCTCTTCTTGGTTGAAATTGTGAAGTGTGTTTTCTAGACAGCTTGAGCCAATTTTCTGCTTTGGTTAAAAGGACTCTCTTGGTGTGTCTTATATTTATTCCTTTTCCAAACTATAATTTTGCATCTTGCATTCTGAGGTAAGCCATTATGCCCTCCTTCTTAGTAATGAGACCTTGCAGTACAGCTATAAGTGTCGTCTTCGTAGCTGATACTATGTCTAAGCAGGCCAATTAATAAATCTTATCTAGTCTTTAGGAAATCTTGTTTGCATTGACGTAACTAGTACCAGCTCATTATCTGTGTATGCTTATACCTAGGGACCATTAACCGCTAGGTGCTTCAAGAAACAATTCATTATTAGACACCATAAGTAGGGAGTTATTGAGGCTGGTCAATGTACGTCATCTTTGATTAAAAAAAGATTTCTATAAGTTTTACAACTCTATTCTATCGAATATACGGCGTATTGATTTAAAAAAGTTTAAATAAACTTATAGACATTTTTATCTTTTAAGTACCCAATGGATACCTTTTTTATTGTTCCCCTACTTAGCTTACTTTACCTTCTGTTTTGTTTTCTTTTTTTAACTACTGTTTAATGACAGTTAATTATTTTAAGAAAATAGCTGTATTAGCCATAAGTTGTAATTTCTTTATTATCATTTATTGGATCATCAAATGAGATTGAAATAAAAGTTTTTCCATCTCGTCCTCTATAGTTTGTGGAAGAACTGGATTAAATCCTATTAAATATGGAACAAAGAAGGATCTTATCAAAAAATTAAAATTTCTCAGGATTATTATTAGATAAGCAATTAAATAAAAGAAAGGGGCCCTGCTGTCGTTTTTAATCTTTGTGATTGTTTGTTCCATCCTACACGCAATTTTACTTTTAACAAGAAAGATCACTATCTTTTAATATCATTCCTCGGTTCACATTTAATAAGTTTACGGATTTCATGTAGATTTCATGATTTATTAAAATTGAGAAGACTCGTTTTTTGAAATAAAGGTAAAATAAATTAAAACAAGAACAATATAACGTTAATCAAAACTAGCATCAAAGCTATATCTTAGTATTGAAGACAAAGGTGAAACAATAAGTCCTATCTAATTTGATTGAATTTCAAACTTTATTTACATAACCTTTCCATAAAAGATTCTCTTTGTAGAGAAAAGTTAAATGAATTTATTATAGATAAAATGGGAAAATTATTAGGTACTTGTGTGCTATTTTAGAATCCCTTGTCATTATATATTAAGGTAGAATCACATAATTTTTAGATCATGATATTACATTGCTTGACATTCTGTTAAGTTTCTTTTTGTTCGCATTTAAAGTATGCAGTCTAGATATTTTTTCATTAGTTATGTTCACAGTTTTAAAATTTCTTAATTCACGTTTGAACTTGCTAAATTAAACTCTACAATACTAAGACATTTATCTTTTTTCTAAACCCATACGTTTTGGAAAATTCTGCTTAGTTGCAATATTAGAGTTTTAAGTACTTGCATGTCTTAATTGATCACCAATTTGTACTGAGGACAGAGTCTGAAAGGTGCTTATGTGGTTTTGACTCTTGAGACATAGTATATATCAATATGGTTTTGCCCAAAGTAAATAAGTTTATCGTTCAAGCGGCTACCAAAGAATTCAGATCAGGGTTTTTGGACTAAGATTTTTTCTGGGTCTGCCAATTAGAACAGTTTTTGCTCAATCAGGTTTTTAAACTGTTAAGTTTTTCTTTGTTTTGCTTGTTTTTTTCATTTTGGTAACTGAACAAAAGTTAACCATACACATGTGGATTGCAAGTAGCGTACCTCCAACGCTGCAACATTTCTAATAGTAACATTGAAACATGGAAAAAGTAATTTTTGCAGTTAATGACCTAAAAGATTTTTTTTCCACTGTGGTTAAATTTGGATACAGCTAAATGGGAAAAAATCTCGATTTTTGCTTAGTAGACCTTGGACACTATACCCAAGCCTGTTCAGCTGCTATACTAAAATTTGCGGTGGTATTAAATAGTTGACTACCAGAATGGATATTTATTGTATAGGCTTTTTAACTGCCATGCCAACATGTGTGGTGATCGTTAACCCCTCAACAATAAATCAAGAGGTACCAAAGCCGATCGAAGTGCAACTGTAAAGTCAACCAAAGTTATTCTTGCGCAAAAGCATTCTATCATGAAGTGATCAACAGAAAGGGTCTCTAAAACCCTATGTCCTAGATAGCAAAGCCACCCTAAAGCAAAGGTGATACTAGAAACAGAGCAATCATTTTTAAAATTTTCGTGGTTCTTTTAGTAAATCACAATTCACCCAATTGGGATATTTTTCTTTGGACCCCGAAAGATCTATAGTTTTAAGTAGGCTCCAAACCATTGGATTCCAAACTTGTCCTCTAACTCTTATTTGATAGAGAAGGCTCTAGCAGATTCAGAGCACAGAGTTTATCCTCTAAGATATTTGTCTTTCTGCGTCAACGATACCAGTTATGAAGTTGCGTAAAACTCATTATACAGAGCTTCAATTTTTTGCGTCTTTCTTGCAACCTAGAGAGATTCAAGAACTCACTCCGATAACAAGACTCAACAATAAAGATATCAGGATCGAGCAACGAAGATATGACAAATTGTCCCCTATACGTGATAGATAAAAAAGAATAAATGGAAACTTTAGAAAACACTATTTGCTAGGAAAAAATATCAATCGTTAATAGCTTTTCACCTTCTTTCCGAGGAAGATGTCCATACTAGCAATATATACCTTTAAAATCTGGTGAACCCGTAATTCTGAAATATACTATTTGCTCAATGAGATTCATTACACAGAAAAGTATACTAAGTGGTCGTATTGGTGTTTGCTCCCTCGCAAATTTACGACCACCGATTGGATGCATCCACGTAGACCAACCTGTTACATCTGTACATCTTACACAGTGCCGTTGTACGGGCTGACTCTGCTCTGGGAGCCAAACTTGGCCACCCTTGGTTTAAAGTAAACTTTTATTTGGAAGAATATATTGAGCAAAGTACAACTCGATGGTTTGTCATTGCCTTCCGAATAACAGACAAATTTAATAATTCTATACATATAACTTTGGTCGCACCACGGCTACTGATGCGCTTTTCCTACGTGTAATTAAATTGAATTTAGTAATGACGATAAAAGAATTTTGTAACATTTCCGTTTTTGTATAGGTTTTTAACTAATAAAATGTTTTACGTTTTCATTTTTAATTTTATAATTTTATTTATAACCCCTTTATATAACTTCCCACCTGCCTGTACTTTGACGTACATACTTTTCTTTGCCTCTTTCAAAGGCTTCAGGTAGATAAAGTCATTCTTGTGACACTTTTGAGCTGCGGAGGTAGAGACTATATTTATAATTTTTTATTATTGTTTCTTCTTAGCTCTAAGGCGGTTTCGCTTGAATCCGTTGCAAACTGTTTTGTTTTTCGTTTCGATTGTGAGAAGAGTAGATTTGGCTACCAGCTACTGGTGTTTTTATCCCCTTCCTTGAAAGAGGTTGATTGATTTCTGTTTAGCTAAAGCCTAATTAAGAAGAAGGAAATAATAAATTTGATATTTACTTTTCATCTTATTAGGCAAAAGAAGGTGGAATCTTGTAACGGGAAAAAGCTGAAAAAGAAGACTAAGGCCCGTTACGGATGGCGGAAGATGTTCGATCCCGTAGCTCAAGTCGAAGACGGGGTGGCTCCAGCTAACCTTACCTTATTAGAAAGAAAATGAAAGCTTACACACACAAAAACTCTTGACAAATCCAAAAGATGTTCAAAATTAAGGGCGCCAGAAGCTGAAGGTCATAGGGAACCAACGGCCAGTCCACGCAGCTTATCATAGACTAACACCCAGTATATGGGTCCCTTACGGAATAACACCCTGTATACAAATAACTTATGAAACGTTTACAATGGACACTTTACTTTTTAACGATAATTTTGCAATAAAACTTAACACTTTGAACTCTTCAGTTTGAACACTTAAGATACTATCACGGGGATTAACTTGATGTCCCCCCTGTCTTTTAATTATTAAAACAAATCAATTAAGACGTTACTTACAAACCGAAGTCTACTAGTCACGCTTACATGTCAGTTACAACTAAAGGTATAAATCAAATAAAACATTAAACCTTAGAAATTTTGCTGGTCCTCCTGGTAATTTGTTTAATAGCTTACATTGTTGAACATCAACACAATCATATGAAATAAATCCTTTTACATTCTACGTTTCAATAAGGCAACAAAACTAAACTTTACTATAATTTATTATTCTCAAAAAACAAATAAATGTTTAAAATTAATAAATAAAGAGTTAGTATTATAATATATTTGACAAAAAAGTATAACGAAAGAATTATTCCTCAGATGTTCCGCCCAAAAGGGGTAGAACCAAACTCTAAATAAATTAATAAAATTTCTTATTTTAAAAGATAAGCAAAAAAATCTATCATTCGTTAAATAAATGACAATAAATTCCTAAATATAATTATGATCGAGTGTAACTTAATTTTTCCTTTATAACAAAGCAAATGATTACTTTTAATATCAATTCGAAACGCAAACTATATTGTAAGATCACTATGATCATTTATGGACGTTCAGTATACAAGCTAATTAATTTATGAGAGTCGGTAAAGGTTTAAAAACATAAGGTTTTAATAAATCTTTTTAAAGGGGTTTTAACCTTATGCACACAAAGTTTACAGTACACAATAACAAAGAATATAAATAAAAAAAGGTAGTTCTTACATTATATTCTTCTTCCTGGGTCTTTACTATTTTGAAATGCTATGGAAGGTTTACCAAGGCGTTCGAATACGTCAGAAAGATGACCAAAAACCTAGGCTGCAGGTTGTGATTAATCCAATATTCGCCGGGCTTTCTTTATCGCTTAGAAATTCCAAACAACACTAACGGATTTAAAAGTCTTTTAACAACATAAGACAGGGTTTCTTCACAAAACACACAACGACAGTTCCCAAGATAATTATTTAAACAACGAACAAAAGAAAGATATCGGGACTAAGAGAGTTCGGATCACGGACGACAGAACGGTCTTGCTTTACGCAATCCCTCAACAGAGGACTGACTACAATGACATAATTCACCTTTGTACACAAAACTACAAAGTTAATAGGCTTAACTTTTCTGCTTGTAAGTTCACCTTTAGATCCGCCTAGCAAGGCGATATATTTAATCCCCCAAGAAAGCTTCTTCCGGGATTCACAAAAAAACTTAAGGCAACTTAATATTGTAATAAACACGCTCGCGTACAACAGATTGAAAAGGTAAAGGCAAGCCACGAACAACGCACCGCTGTCCCCCAAAGGGGCAGCCTGCCACTTCAACAGATCACATTCAACTTTCTTGAGAGAAACTAAAAATTTCCTGACGCAAAGCGTCTCACAAGAAAAATTCACAAGCCAGAGGTACACTGTACCATGGAACAAAACACAGATGGTAAAATTAAAAATGGAAAAGTACCAAACGTTATTTTTCTAATCTAAAGCGACCTTTAATTTAGACACACAACAAGCATTTTTTCTGGCGACAGAACCTGAATATAAACAAAAATTTTCCAAATCGACAGTAACAGAAAAATATAATAAAGATCCATAAACAATCTCAAACTAAAATAAGGCACGTTTTAACAATAAAATTACATATCGAATTGCATAGATGAAACCTGAATAAAACATTCTCACAACAATAAAACAATTTGTTGAATACATTTTACGATAGAATAAAATAATGAATTTGTATGAAATGCCAATTCAAACGAAATTTAAATTTAATGCTTGAAATGCACTTAGAAATCCATTGAGTTCCCAAGAAAATGGATCCACGCGTAACTTTTATTGACATTCAAAATAATGTCACAATCTTCCATGCCATGTCTTGGTGAATAATTTTGATTTATCTGGGCCATCTTGGATAATCTGGGATCACTGTACAAACCAATATGTCATTGTTCGGGCAGTTAAATCCTTTACCAGACGATATTATGATAGAATTTATGCAGAAACTGTACGTTTCTTACAGCAAAACTACTAAGGTTTGTGGTTGCTATTTCACGCTATTTTTACTTGAGTTGAATTTTTTATAAGAAATACACAGTTACATGGAACCTGGACACACCGTATCGTCCAGCTCTTTATTACAACACTGAATCGTATCATTATCAATCTGGGGTACATCAGTATTAAATTAATTATTGTACATGTATAAATAGTGAGGTTAATTTTGCATTTTATTTAATTGTAATTTGCATGATTATTTTAGGTTAATTGTTTTTTGATTTAGAAAGGCACTAAATGTCATTATTGTTTAAGATTCAAACCACTAGGTACACAGGAAGTTCTGTACATAGCCGACCACTTCTTACATATTGCCAAATTTCAACGTTTTAAGTAATGTAAAGTGGTCGTACTTAGATAAAATATAATTTTGCTCTACCGTCGCATTTTTGATTGCTTAGTTATATCTTTTGCTCAATTTGAGTTGTTTTTGCGTTTCTAAATTTTGCTTAACGCTGGCTCTACAATACTCCTATAACAACCTTAGTCAACTAGATAAATTTTTAATTGTGATATATGATATATTTAATACCTTTGCTTATGATACCTAACACATCGTTCAATAAGTCCCGAGACTAACAACGAAAACAACATTTTTTTTTTCAAAAATCATTTTTATTCATCAATATAATCTCCTTTTAGAGTGATACAATCTTTCCAACGCCTTTCCAACATTTCTATACCATGTTTATAGAAGGATTTATCCTTTGCTTCAAAATAGGCTTTAGTTTCGGCAATGACCTCCTCATTCGAGCCAAATGTTTTTCCCTGGAGCATTTTTTTGAGATTAGCAAAGAGCCAGTAGTCGCTGGGGGCTAAATCTGGCGAATACGGGGGGTGGGGAAGCAAATCAAAGCCCAACTCGTAGGTTTTTGCCATTGTTTTCATGGACTTGTGGCATGGTGCATTGTCTTGCTGAAAAAGGATTTTTTTCTTCTTCATGTGCGGTCGTTTTGCTGCGATCTCCTCCTTCAAACGTACCAACAAGTCAATATAATAATCACTGTTGATCGATTTACCTTTTTCCAGGTAGTCAATGAAAATGACGCCATGTGTATCCCAAAAAACAGACGCCATCACTTTGCCAGCAGATTGCTGCGTTTTTGGACGCTTTGGGCGGCTTTCGCCAGCCATGCGCCACTCAGATGAGTGCCGATTCGACTCCGGAGTGAAATGATGTATCCATGTTTCATCCATGGTCACGTATCGACGCAGGAAATCCTTTTTATTGCGAGTAAATAGCGATAAACAGCTCTCTGAATCGTCGATTCGTTGCTGTTTTTGTTCCATTGAAAGCAATCGCGGCACCCACTTGGAAAAAACCTTTTTCATGCTCAATTTTTCATGAAGGATTGTAAATACGCTTCCAGATGATATCTGTGTCATTTCTGCAATCTCACGGACCTTTACTTTGCGATTTTTCATTACGATTTTGAATACTTCA
>VTPC01005777.1:15448-50522 GCA_011009095.1 Ignelater luminosus
CGTGAAATGATTAAAACAGATCGGCATGTGATATTCAGTGAAATAAAAGCATCCTTAGGCACTGTGACAAAACAAATACATACGGTTTTGCACGATTATTTGAATGTAAGTCAACTTTACGGTCGTTGGATTCCTCACAATTTGACAGAAACGCAAAAACCGAAACGTGTCAATTGATGGAAGGAAATGCCCAAAAAGTTCGACTATAGTCGTTTAAATTCTGTGTATTATATCGTAACAGGTGACGAAACATGGATATATTTGTCTGAGCCTGAAACTAAACAGCAATCGACTGTATAGGTATTTCGAAGTGAATCAAAACCAATAAAAGTGGTACGTTCAAGAAGCGAAAAAAATGTCAACGAGTCATGTTGCAACTGTCGCATTATAGGATCGAAGAACAGTTATTGCTGAGATGCTGACTGGTATACTTCAATTTGTTTGCCGGAAGTTATCGCTGAAACCAGAAGAAACAATTTAAACCGACAAATCATTCTTCATTATGACAATCCGAATGCGCATACAACACAACGAACTGTAGACTTTTTAACCAGTGGAAACATCACGTTAATGACCCATTGCCCATATTCGCCTGATATATTGTCTACTGACTTCTTGTTTACAAAAATCAAAACTAAAATGCGTGGCGAGCATTTTTCATCGCCTGAAGAGGTCATGGAAGCATTTAAGTCACTTGTTTCGGAGGTGTCTCGTTCGTTCAAAGTGGAGAAGATGTTTCGAAGATTGGTTTCTTCGAATGCAAAAATGTATAAATGTTGAAAGCAAATATTTTGAGAAACAATAAAGCGATTTACATAACGTAATGTGTATTTTGTTTTACTTTTTCCGCGAATTTTAACAGTGTCCCTCGTATCAATAAACATTAATCTCAACTACAGTGATTCTTTGAATAGCAGAAATTCTGACTGCCTGGATCTAAGCTTCTACTGGCTCAAATAAAACGTTGTTACATGTCCCATCGATTTTAGCCAACAACATTATAAATCGAATTTTCACGATGAAATTTAGCTGGAATATTGTTACCATATGCTCGATATCTTTCCATGTTGCAAAGTGAAAGCTATCAACTAGAGCTAACCAGTAGTGTACAAAAATGATAGTTGTACTTCAAGAGAGTGCGCGAATAAAGCAAAACAAAAAAGGGAACTTAGGTGTTCCAAATTTTCTGAGATCCCCTATAAGAGGGTTGCTATTTATATTTCTGGCCTTGGCAACACTGACTGTTTCCAGGCGTCAGCTGACATTTCCGGTGTAAACTTTACATTGCTGAACATAACCTCAACCACAACATTTTGTCATTTGAGTGGGATTAGTGTTGTTTGCAGTTAATTGAAAAGTGCATTCCCTAGTAAAAAATGGAATTGACCCGTGAACACTTTCGTGCAATTATTTTTCATAACTTTCGACGTGGATTATCACGACAAGAGTGCATCAATAAACTTAATACATTATATAGCGATGAAGCTCCATCCTACAGCACTGTAAAAAACTGGTATAATGAATTCAAACGTGGCCGATGTTCACTCCAAGACGAAATCCGTGAAGGCCGTCCAAAATCTGTCGTTGTGCCTGAAAACATCGATGATTAAACAAGATCGTCATGTGACATACCGTGAGATTGAGGCATCTTTGGGCATTAGTATGACTAGCATCAACAAGATATTACATGATCATTTGGCCGTAAAAAAAATTTGTTCCCGTTGGATCCCGCATAACCTGACCAATGCTCAAAAGAAGGCTCGCGTCGACTGGTGCATTGAAATGTTGAAAAAATTTGCTAAAGGTGCATCAAAGGCTGTGTATAACATCTGCACAGGTGACGAATCATGGATCTACGCATATGACCCCGAAACAAAACAGCAATCAACTGTGTGGGTCTTTCAAGACGAGCCAAATCCAACAAAAGTTGTTCGCGGAAGAAGCACATCGAAGCAAATGGTTGCCTGTTTCTTTGGCATTACCGCTCATGTGGCAACAGTGGCGTTAGAGCAACGTAAGACGGTCAACTCTGAATGGTACACAACCATTTGTTTGCCAGAAGTCATTGGAGAAATTCGGAAAACTTCAAAGAAGAGGCGAATCATTCTTCATCATGACAATGCAAGCTCTCACACCGCTGCTGAAACAATTGAATATTTAACCAGCCAGAAGGTCGAGTTGATGGGCCATCCACCATACAGCCCTGATTTGGCACCCAATGACTTCTTTTTATTCCCGTACATCAAAAACACACACCAGAAGAAGCAGTTTTTTGTTTAAAAACGCATATTTTGGAGCTGCCTCAAACAGAGTGGAAAAAGTGCTTCGAAAATTGGTTCAAACGCATGGAAAAGTGTATCAATCTTAATGGAGAATATTTTGAAAAACAATAAAACTAGTTTCGATCATAAATACTTGTTTTTTCATTGTTAGGCCAGAAATATAAATAGCAACCCTCGTATGTAATATTTCGAGATATTTACATAAGAACAAATTCCAACACTAATCTTTAACGTCGAACAGTATATCTCCAAGACCAAGACTGTTAGGGAAATTTATAAGCGAGAGAAGAGTTTGTTATTCTTACGAGTATAAATGTCATACATGCTATCTAATATAAATACAAGGGTCTTTTAAGATTGTATAAAAATTTTTATTGTGAAATGTTTTTGCCTCCGTGGCAGAGAGTTCACACATACTCGTACGTTAAAGATCTAATAGAATGCAATACTGACCGAGTTACAAATTGTCGCATTCTTTCTTACTGCCATGAAGTTATAAATGATTAAAAAATATCAACAAATAAAGAGCATTATTACTTTTTATCTTGCCCCTTAATAATTGACAGATTTTACCCTACAAGTAATAGTTGCAAAATGTTATTAATGTATTGCAGTTCTTTTGTTTAAATTATATATAAACAGGATTTCCCTTCAGAAAACTTAAACATATTCTTTAAAAACAATTAGATATAGATATACATATCAAGTTAGTTGTTTAAATTAGCTGAAGCACTAACAACTTATTTCCAGTCCACACTATACCTACATAAAACAAGCGTAACCGCTGGAAATTCTTGAAATTTGTTAGAACATTTACCTATTTTTGGAAACGCCAACTTGAATATATTTCAGTAGACGTTTCTGTTTTTAGACTTATGGAAATATCAATAAACAACATCACGATCTGGTACTATATATATTTATTGAAAAATTTTTTACATGCATGAGTACCTACTTAAAATACAATCAAACATCGCGAGAGGAAACGACCTGTGCGCGTTTAGAATCTTTTGGGGTATGTAAATTGTAGATAGTACCGTGTGCCAATGCTAAATCTGTATACGACGCTCGGCGTCGTCGAGCCCGGCCAGTCTCGTTCGTTGAGACGAAATCACAACGTGGTTTAGTTTTAACGGCTCGCGGTCACTGTGCTGCTTTTGTAAATTTAGTGAAATATTAACAAACACTAAAATGAAGGTTATTATGTTTAAGTTAAATATTTGCGTGCGCTTTTGTTTCAGTGCTTTTACGAACGTTTTCGCAATTGAATCGATAAAAGTATGAAGTTCGTCGCAATGTGAAATCAAAAACTTTTTAAAAATGAGTGAAACTATTGAGCCACCCACTGCAAAGGTAAGAATTCATCGTAACAGAGGAAAAAGAAGATTCAGCCGGGGTCGTTTACCAACACCACCTCCAGATCCTATGGCATCTGAAGAGATTGTTGATCAACCAGCAAGCCCTACCGAAAGTTATACCATCAGAGATACTCATTTTCTAGAATATATAAATTCTTTACAAAAGAACTCTCATTTATTAAATATTTCTAGATCAGACTCTCTTTTTACTCCAGTTACAGCCACAGAAGATGCCTTTGATCACTTAGACAAACTGTATAAACTTATGGAACAGATGTTGAATTTACGACAACAAAATGCAAGACTGCAAAAACGCGTGAGGGACTTGGAACACTTGAAAAACCTTCAATCAATGCATCGTCATTTAGACAGTGTTGGTGTTTTTGAAGATATACCAGAAATGGATGACGATTCTTCATTTGCTGAGAGTTTATTAGATACGATGTTAATTGGATCGAAAAAAGAAGTTAAGCCTAAACCTTGGGCTCGCTCTCGTCTTAGGCAATCTCTTATGCGACGACAAAGAAATAGAAGTACTTCTCTAAACGACAGAGTTGACTCAGATGAAGTTCAAAATCAACGTAGATCTTCAGCTACCAATGATAGAGAGAAACCAGCAAAAGTATCTAAATGGACCAAGGTTAAAGCGGCTTTCAGATGGGAAAAAGCATCACCCAGCGTTAGTGGTGCTAAGTCGCAAGACAGCGGTATTGGAGGAATGCATCCGATAAATTGTGAAGTTGCGCGCTACTTAAGGGTACCATCGACTTCTGAAGATGTTGGAATTAGTCCAACTGATTCTGGAGCGGCTGATGGATCAACACCTGGAACATTATCGTCTGCTTCATCAGCTGATGATATATATCGTCAAGGTATTCTTCTACATTTTAATTGCGTAAACACTATTTGATCTAAATTTGTTCATCAAAGTTTTATAGATGAAACGTACTACCTTTTAAGCAACGACTTATTTAAGCTTAGTAATGATTTTTTGAGATATGACATGATAACTAAATATTAAGCTTTACATTTAAGCGACAATATAAACATAAATATTTCATGTTGTAGTTTAAAAACATATACATTGAATGACCACAACACGCGACAGTTATTAGAAAATCAATTTAATTTTATGAGTTTAGTAACATGAATTACGGTGCAAGCTGTACATAAAAATGTAACTTCACAGAATAACGGCATTTCAATCACTTTAAGTATTAAGTAAAAGCTATAAATGAGATTAGACGTATCCAATATTCAAAGGCTATAATATGTTAATGAGGACGAAACATAATAAACACTGAGTGGTTAGGAATAGCAGCCAAAATGGATTTATAAATAGATCTCAGTAATGAATTTCGTCCTACATACAAATATTCATTCTCTGGTACATACAGTATTAGAAAATGTTATCGTACTATTTTGAATAAAAAATTATCAAAAACAAAGGTAATTACAGATTCCAAACTGAAATAGACTGTAGGACACACAAATTATGTATTTCATTTAATGTCTAAATCACAACCTATTAGCATCAATCCTAAAAAATGTTCTATATGCTGTAACGTAGAAAATTAAAAATAACTCAATTTCCTTTATGGCTGACTGAATTCAATTTATTTTTACTTGTTTAAAGCAACTCTTTATTGACTTTAATTACAATCCAATTTCTCACTCCACAGTTATTCATCCACTTAAATGTAAAATAACAAAGCTAATTTTACCTTAAATTATTCACTTCAAAACATTAGTAAGTTTTATTCAAAAAGAGTTTCCTTGAAATAACTCATGATTTCGTCGTATTACTTTAAACTAGACGGCGGTGGCGTGAACTCATAACATCGGAACTTCACTTACACTTAAAAAAAGTCTAGGTGATGATTGATACTTTGGACGAAGATATTTGAACGCACATTAATCTTAGTTTTTTGCAACCAAAAAATTATATAAGAAAACTAAAATGTTTATATTTCGGGGATTTTTATGTAATTTAATAAAAACAAATCTTAAAATTTTTACAATTCAGTAAATAAACTAAATAAATTCTGATTTCTTGAGCCATTAAGTCTATATATACTTAGTAGATGCACTGAAATTATTTTTATATTAACCTTGACATTGTTTTCAGAGAATAAAAGTGATTTACAAATTTCTGATGACGATAGACACAGTATTATTTTGGAGGATGGTCACATTGCGAGGGTAACAAAATTATAAACAAATATATTATGCAAAAGATTAAAAAGAAGAAATCTTGCAGGGATCACACCATGGTAGTTCAAAAAAGCTGTCGAGAGTTAAAATGAGAAATACGGCGACCCCAAGTAGTGATAATTCGTATGAAAAGCATAGACTTAGTGCACGAAGTGACGATACTAAAAACGATACAAGTGATAATGACGATGTAGAAAGCAAACATCGAGATAGTTTACTTGATGGAAATACTAGTATTAAAAAGGTGAAACAAAGTGGTAGACACCGAGAAAAACAAGAAATACCAGCGGATGTTATTGCCAGATATAGACAAGCAATTGTTGATGATGAGGTAAGAAGAAATCTAATTGTTAAGTAATAAATTAAATTTCAATGAATTCCTGTCATCTTTATTTTAAAGTATTCCAGTATTATCTTCTTTATTGGTGACCTACTAGTTTGACTATACATTTTTATTGATCAATCGTGTTTCAACCATTTTGCTGTTTCTATTTTACGGTTTGCCGTTTCCGAGTAGTCCATAGTTCTTTCTTCTTTTTCTAATGAAAAACTGTTCCCATATATTCTACAATTATTATCATTACGTATTTCATTATTTCAACTATTTTGCTTCCGTAGGATTGATCTATAGTAACACTGATTCTCATGATTTCTCAGCCTGTTATTGTCTGTTTCAACATCTTTTCTTGGAATAAGTACTCTACCTTTACTCCTCTTCTTTATAGCTTTGATAAATTCTAAGCTTGCTTATTATTAATACTGTTGTTTCATGTAACCAAGAAATATCTTTCAGTCTATCGTTCTGTTTTTTCCAATCCGTTTAATTTAAGAACCCATTCGTTTTCTTAGAAAAATTCCAGGACCTACCCCTTCGTTTTCTCAAGGCGGGAAAGATGTAACTACTCAAAATTTAAAGTATCTGTGGTTTTCAAAAAATCGGAACTTAAAGCTTCGTTTCGTTTAATTCGCATAAAAAGATTAAAATAGGATTGGAAAGAATTTTAATCTGAAAATCAGCTAATAATTCCTAAAGATTAGATGCTTAAGATGCCACCTAAAATGTTCAGAAAATATAATTTTTTAAAAGTCTTTATGCTTTACCATTAAAGTGAATTCTCCTAACGGAAAAATTTACCTACTCGTCTTCGAGATCTTTTATTTTTGTATTAACATTATCAAAGTAAATTAGTAATTATGCATACAAAAAAATCAGAATTTGCATGCGAATTGAACCTAGTTGTTGTACTTGGCTATCCGGGCCAAATGCTCTGTCTTTAAGCTAGCAAATTTTTTCCTAAGAAAAAGCTAAAGTTTCTGTATGTACAGTTATTAAATTATGTGGTATTGTGACAAACATTGAATATTTTCGGGGAGGTAAACCACATGGACTAGTTACTAATTGATTTTTGGTTTTATTGTATGGTAAAACTTATTCAACAGATAAATCTGAAATTTTCAAAAGTAGAGATTTTTGTACAGTATTGCCTTTGAGTAAAAGAGTCAATGAAAATCAAAAACCTAATTGTTTTAATTAGTTAGAGTATACCAAGGATACTTTACAAAATTCTCTGCTCATAATTTTTATGATATGCAACAAGGTTCTACCTCAGTACCACCAGATTGCCCTAATCGAGGCATCTTCATCTTCAGCCTTTTGTTATATGTAAGAAGAGTTTGCATGTTTCAAATGATCTTTTAACTAGTCAAAGCAACCATGTTTTTGAACCTGTATGATATCTGACAGTGAAGAAAAGCTCCGTAGCAAAGGGAATTCCTAAATAGTTGTTGCAAGCCGTGATCTGATGTGTGATAATTGTTACAATACTAATCGAGATGATCCCGATTTGTCGTTTGTTCTCATTTTTTTAAATAATTTTCTTTTCCTCTTATCAAAATATCTGGTCACATGCACTATTTAACTTAAATTTCTTTATAATTATTTTTATTTTGATGGTTGTAAAGGAAAATGCTTTCTTACTTTCTTTAATCTATTTGGTAAAACTATTGCCTCTCTTAGGCTTCCTTGGCGTACTACAACAAATAGTTCATTTATATCAACTATCTAATAATTTTTGTGTGGTTCATATCGTTATTCGATTAATTGCTTTCACATAACAAATTGTGTATAAGTTTTCTAATTTGTTTTTAATTAGCATGAGTATCTAGAATTGTAGGTAAGAATTGTCACCATTAATAATTCAAAAAATTTTTCTTAAATCAATTTGTTTATCTTGATTTCCTACAAAATCTAAATCTTAAATATACTTGGCATACCTTGAAAACAACTGGCTCAACCATCACTAAAGAGCAGTACAGGTCATGTGCAGTTTTTTTAGATTCTGGCAAAAAAAATTATAAGTTGCAAATTGAACGTGTGCCGGAAGTATGAATGAATGACATAATTCTAGGTCTTTTAGTTAATTCTTGAATAAACGATTACTCAGACCTCTTGAATAGAACTCGAATTGAGTTTTGCAATGTTTGTGAGTTGATAAAATTACCTATAGGCAATATTTCGTCTTTGCCATTGTTGGTTTTTGATAATCGTCTATGTTAACTAAATTCAAGATAAAAGAATAAAATTGTGAAGCTTTTCATTAGAAATATAATGAGTTTTGATGTTTATGTTCTATAAAAATTCGTTTTGGCTATGTTCAACGTTCTTTATTCATCATTTATACTCATACAAACATGTTTTCAAATTTTAAAATATTCGAATTTCGCAAAATGAAATTTTTCATTCACTATAATAAATGTCGACATAAAATTAGAAACTTTACCAAGTGACAGACCTAGAAATATTTCTAGTAAGCTTCAATTGTTTAGGTATGCTGTTAACCTGTAATAAATGTATCAAGTTGCAGTAGACATTTTTAACTCACATTTTCAATTTATAATTAGATTGGTAAAGCACCGAAGCGTGTTTCCAAGTGGACAAGAGTAAAAAAGGCTTTCCTCACACCATCTACAATTCCAGTGGTTAATAGCAAAGTGAAAAGTAACCATCCTTTGGGTCCTCTAATTTCAGGACCTCCGAAAGGTAAGAATACACTTTTATGTTAAAACAGCAAGTCATTCTAATTTGCAATATACATAAGTGCTTAAAAAATTAAATTAATCAGTAAGAAGGGTCTACCAATCACTTAGGGTTAACAATTTGTCTTGATAGTTGCCGAAAAATACCAGCTGTCTAATTTTCTCTCTTTACTCTTATCCGAGATTTCTTAATTTTTTGGTTTTCAGGACTCGAAACTGATTTTTCTCAATTCTCGGGGATTCCCGGGAATTCCGGAGAATTCCCAAGAATTAAAAACCGGTTATTTCTGTCATCTTTACTTGTTTTAAAATCTTTCCAACCTTCATCAGACTTATTGTTTTCTGCAAGTTGTCCCATGTTGATTAACACCTATTTGAGCTACAGCCGTCTCTAGGCGCAATTCAACTAATTAATTGCACGGTTTGGCGAACGACGCATTACGGGCAGTGATTTTAGTTATAGTTTATTAGCTCCTCTTTCAGTAACTATTATATCAACGTATATGATTACTTACATAAATCAGATAAAGATCACCGTTAACTTCAAATTTCGCTTACGGGATCCGCTAAAACACGGATAACCTCGCGTTGTGACTCTTACCTTGCAATTCTTGGCATTTTTATATCTTTCAAATTAAGAATTCAAAAGAAGACTTAGCTTAAGCTCCTATTTCCAGGACTCAAAACAAAATTTTGGGAAATTTTGTCCCGAAAATCATCAGGTTAAAAACCTTATGTCTGTCTAGTAACTCAATAAAGTAGAATCAGCAAACTAGCTTTTAGCAATTGAGGTTTGTAACAAAGAAATCTTTATGCAAACAGTGTTCCTTACTAGAAAGTTACTTGTAAACCAAATTATTGCTTTCACAGTCAGTGGTCTAGCCCAATACAGTTTGATCGATTTACCAAGAAATCTTTTCTTTTGAGCATTAAATAAGTATTATGAATATTGAGAGAATGCAAAAAATTGTAGGCTGACTATAGGTAGAGTTTTCTGAACTTTTCTTGAGGTCTTTGAATTCTCAAACGGGAACTAGTATATCTCTAATTGGGCTTTCCATGACTTTTCTATCTTACTTGGGATGGTTAAGAACATCGTTAGACTGCTCTTTATGTAAAGACTGTAGCATAACTAAATTGTAGTTTTGTCATTGTCTGCAAGGGTGAAAACAATTTTCGGATGTCAATCGTTTTGATTGTTTTATGCAACATGACGCGAAAGTATGTAGTACACTTATTTTCTCATAAATCTTTTGCTTTTCGACACAATTCCTCAATACCTAACCGATTTCAACTTTTGCAGCTTTCTCCACCATCGGCAGAATTGTTATATCATCAATCTTGTTTTAAATTATACTCCTTACGATTTCCTTTAGCACATTTTGTAAAAAACTTAATTCTATATGTAACTCATTCGAGTTTAAATCATTTGAGAAATATATTTTAGTATAATAAGCGTTCTGGAGGATTACAAAGGATACGCGCATCTGTACATATTTTGCATTGCAGAGGACTAACTACTTTTAGCTGTTAAAATGGTATAAACCACTGCTTTAAACATACAAAAAAAGTGACTTATCTCATACCAATATAAGCAACCAAAAAACCCATTTGGTTAGTTTTAAAGCATTGGAATAGAGTATACAGCTGTTCGCGTTATTTTTAGAGAAAAGCTGGCCATGCTTTTGATTTGTTAAATTTGAAGAATATGTGGCAAATACTAAAAACATAAACCACGAAAAACATAACCTTCAAACTTCAATAAGGTGTGTCAGAACCATTTCAAAACAAAACATCTGGGAATGCAAAGCATAACCACCACGAACTCCGTTTTGTTACTTTTTTTCAAACTTTGGCAACCATTTTGACCAAGTTACCGAGGTGATATCAGAAAACTAAATGTATACTTCTTGTCTTATTTTTTGATGTAGAATACGATTCTAAAGTAAAAAAAAATTTTTAAAGTATTTTAATCTTCGGCGGCCATTTTGAACATGTTCCCGAAGAGTTATCAAAAAACAAAGACACAACGTCTCTTTAATTTTTGATGTAGAATCCAAATCTGAAGTCAAAATTCCAAAATTTGACAAAAAATGCAGAGAGACAGACGGACAGACTTCGCAAATTCAGTAACGACTCCTTCGGAGTTCGTTGAAAATCTCATTTACACAACTCAAATTGTCAAATTTCCATGCTAAGCTCCATCTAAAGATAACGTAAACAGATTAGCGCTCTTACTTTTTATTCAGTCAATGTTGTGATAAAACATGAACTTTACAGAAAATCAGCCTAACAAAACCGATAACGAGTCTAAAAGAATTCAAGATGAAATTCAAAGGAGTTATCGACAATTACAAAAAAAACTTAGTTTAGAATTTCACGACAAACTAAAAGAATGGGAAAAAGCAAAGTCTGCTAATTCTAATATAGCAGCTGGATCACACGGCCGAAGTGATGGCAGCACAGACGAACATAGAGATCAAGCTTTTCTAAAGAAGATGGAAGAGTGGCAGAGAATTAAAGCTCAACCGCCTAGATCTGGTCAAGCTGTGCAAATGATAAGGGAAGAAAATCTAGCTCCTGAATTTAAGAAGAAATTAGAAGAATGGCAAAAGATTAAAAAGTATTCGGCAAAAGATGATTCCGCACCTGTGACTAAAACTAAGAAAAAACTTGGAGAATGGCCGAAGTGGAAGTCAGTAAGTGGGCACAGAGAAGAACCTCATCCTAATGAGCATCAACCCTTTTCTGATGAATTTCTTAAAAAGCTTGAAGAATGGAGGAGGATTAAAGATGCTCATAGATCTTACGAAACAAAGGAAAGAACGCCTAGTCCTAGGCCTACAAGAAAACAAAGCACACAACCTTCATCTAGTGGTCAGAACAAGAAAGAAAAGAATGACCCAAATGAATTGCAATGGTTTGAAAAAGAATTAGATAAGATTGAAAGAGAAAAACAAAGGTTAGAACATGAAAGACAAAAGTTTCTACAACGAGAAGAGAGGTAAGTTTAATTATTTATTAATAACTACTATAAATAATATTTAACGTTGTTTAGATTAACAAAGCTTCGTCGCGCCGTAATGGGAAATGGAAATAAAAAAGATATTCTTATTCATACCCCACAAGGATTTTATAAGTTTGAAGGGATTTCGCGAAAATTCACGCAGAAGTTGTGCGAATGGGAAAAAGCACAGGGAATTGGTCCTGAAGCATCTACATTTGCCTTACTGACTTCTCACTTTACACCTCACATTACTGTAGATTTCTATGAGACTGACACTCCAAGTAAACTTAATTGTGTTTTAACTCTTCTTTACATAACTTAATTCAATTTACAGCTCCAACGCCGCAATATGGAGGTCCAAAATTAATACGCTCTAAATCCGCTGAAAGTCTTACAGTTCCTAATTTAATTCAGCCAATTTTACCTTCAAGTCATCATCCATCCAGTTTATCCCTGAACGATGTAGAAGAATTAGAAAAACAGTGTTTGGCTTTGTCCAGAGACTCTTCAATGCAGGATATTGATGGGTCTGTAGAAAAACTGAGAAGTGATGAGCCTGAAGCCGTTATAGTAGAAGTTGAAGATGTGGTAGAAGAAACGGCTTCTCCATTAGAAGAACGCCTGGAAGAACAGCATTTTGCTGTTTATCAACATGAACGGGCTTTAAATACATGGTATACATTTATTAAGTTTCTATCTAAAATCACAATATTGTTGTTAATTTTTTAGTGAAGAAAGGTCACTGTTGGTACCATGTGTACAAAGAATGGATTCTAAAACGACACAGTTCAATTATTTTTTAATAGAAGAAATTATGAGAATCGTAAAGACAATAGAAGAAAGCGAACGTTCTTCCAAGTAAGTATTAGCAATTTGGATTTTATCTTTCATGTTATACACGTACTATGACGCAGTTCTGTATTACAGAGAAACAAATAGTGAAGCTTCTGGATGGAATAGAATAGATGTAGATGGTATGACTATGAAGGTATGTGAAGTAATGAATATAATATTATTCTTTTTGTTGCAGAAAGTCAACCGGAATCTGAAAGCGATTCACAGTCTCCGGACTTACTAAAATTGAAGGTAAATATAAAATAATAAGTCTAGAGAAAAACTTAATAATAAAAACAATAAATTAGTTTACAAAGAATGCGGTATAGTTAATTGACACATTTCTTTATTGTTTCTTTAGAAAACATTTGATTTATTCAAAAATCAATGCACACCAATTGATTAACTTTATTTAAATTTGTCGACGTTATTTGTTTCTGACGTAAGACGCCACAGAATATCTTTCTTAATAATTACTAATTTTGGGTAATAAATTTTGTAACAGTTTCAGTACTCCACGGCCATATAGATCTAAGTTGAATAAAACCTATAGTGAATACCTGGGAATGTGCAAAGAGAATACTCGTCGGCACACGTACTGGATCACTCACACTAAATTTGGACATGCAAAAGATGTACTAAAACAGATTCTATATTTCTGTGCAAGTTATTTAGTTAGTACAACTGCTCTTTCTCTTACAAGTTGTTCCTGCTCTTTCTTCTTTGAGTGACATATCCTTTGATACAGAACGTTGACGATTTCCCTGCTAAATTTGTATTGACCGGTTTAGCAGACACAAGCATATGGGTATCCTACCGTTTAAGGTGAGAGTATCCAAAAATACTATATTTAAAGGAATTTCCTGGACAAACTATAACCCGGCTGTTTGCCATTGCCTTCCAAGAGAAGCGCTAGTTTATATAAATTATTTATTATATACATAGTTTGCTAGTAAATATCCAAACAATGTCAATTAACTACGCCGTGTTTATGTCTATATCAAAAGCTATATTTGGTGTTTACGGTTTGTTTATCAGTATTTAACAGAATCGAAAATTAAGAAAAAAAGGTTGTTAAAACACCAATTTGTTTCATTTTTTTAGGACAAAAATGAAATACAAAAACAACGTTGTGATACAGTACTTGAAAAACTAATCCGTCTACAAGAAATACACTCCAAAAATATTTCAGATGTTGCCATGGAAGAATATCCCCATTCGAATACTCATTTTTCCAATCTCTTAGAAGCAGCTCAGGACTCGTTTTCGGAGTTGTTACAAATGGTAACCTAGGATATTTAGTTATTTCTTTCATTAATTAACTGATTTATTTTTAGGCGGAACAACTACAAAATTTCTTACATAGCAGGTGTGGCGAAAGCTTTTACAAAGTTTCTTTCCAATTTACGGAATCCTCTTACTCTGATGTGACAGCAATTACTTCTGAACTCTTATCTAAGCTGTCTGAGCTTAAACGGATTTTAACATATTTTTATGCTGCTTCCGGTATCGTACAATAATGTCTTCATGGTGATTGTTTCTCTTCTAATCAATAGTTTGCAGATAAGACGGCTCCTGGTAAAAAAGTAAAAGGTACAAAGAAAAATAGAAAAGAACAGAAGAACACCGCATCAAGTAACATAGAAAGCTGTGAAGAACGTCAATGTAAAAGTAGCGAAGTAAATTTAGAACAAGCCCAAAACGATCAAGGAAAGTTAGTGGCAAAAAGAATGCGATATAAAAAGAAAAGTAAAACTTTATATGAAAGTGAAGATAGTGATGCAAATGAGCCTAAAATCCGTTTAATCGAAAGACCAGAAAGCAAAATAACCAAAGAAAAAATAGAAATAGTAACGATAGATCCTGTTATCGTACAAAAACTAGTGATTCCTACTAAAACAAACATTCTTGATGCTTCTTGCCAATCATCGCCTATTTTAGAGAAGAAACCCGTCGAGGTCTTTGTTAAAACAACACGCAAGTTATTTACACCAGTAGTAGAATCACAGGGTGCGATAATTACTTCTTCCCCATCATGTTCTACTATAGATTTAATTGATCAAGAAGAAGATATATCTACTGAAACAAAAGAAGTAAAAGAAGAAGTTGAACAAGTACCACCACCTCGACTTCCACCTCCAAGAGCATCACCAACATCACAAAGAAAGACAAGTAAAGAAATCTCGCCCAGTATTCGTATTATGTTGGCAAAATACAACCAAATGATTTCGGAGCAAGACGGGTGTGGACCGGTACGATCTGCAGGTAGCAGTGGATCTGCATCTCCTGTAGCCTGGAGATCTCCGGTAAGTGAAAGAAGGGTTAAAGCACAAAGAGAACGTTATTTAGAAGAAATAAAGAAAAGCAATAACAGATGTAGTGAAGTGAAGAAGTCTGCAAGTGTTAGTGTACTGAATTCTGATAATAGAACGGCACCTGAAATATGTAACGTATCAATTACATCGCCAGAAAATAATACGACACTTAATTGTGGAATACATAGATCTACTAGTGCAAGTGTTATACAAGTGAATAATGACAAACCTAGTAACGTTCAGGACAGAAATCATCAGTTGAAACTTTTCATACCGCGTATTCCAACTGAAGAAGGCAGACATTCTCCTGAGATAAGATATAATAAAATACGAAGGGCAAAAGAAGAATTTTTAAATTCCACACCAGCTCCCATAGCAGGTCCTTCATCAGCTCCTCCAATTTTTCCAGGGGATCACGATAATATCGCAAAGTATCCAACTAGAAGCCGATTTAGTCAAATTAGTATGGGTAGTGAATCCAGTTATGATTCTTCTGCTTATGAAGGCATGCTAGTAAAGTCAGCAAGTGCAGGTATGATTAACGTAGATGAAGATACTTACAAAAAGATTGATCCTGCATTTCATTGCGATGGTTATTTATCGCTGCCTCGTTCGGTGCAAAAACAAAAAGAAGGTTTCTTAGGAGGTAAATTAGCATTATCTAACATCGCTGCTAAATTTAGAAAAGTTAGAATGAGAAGAAACAAAGATCAGAAAAAAATGAACACTGTATCTGCATTATGTAGGCAAAGTCTGTTAGTAGATATAAATCCGGATAATCAAGAAGCGATTGCGGCAGAGAAACAAAATAGGAGAGAAAGCTTAACTGTTCCTTTAGAAAATAGAGCATCTTCTTCAGAAGATACCTCTCCATCCTCATCAAGATCTGGTAGCTGGATTAGGAGGTCCAGAATATTTAAAAATTTGTAATTATAATTAGGTTTCTTTTTTATAACAATAATTTTAAGAGAATTTCTAGTTTAGATATAGAAGAGAAAATATAATAACTTTTTATGTAAATATATGCAAAAATATACGTAACGTAGAAAGTTCCTGTATCAATGTAAATAATAATTTGCATAATAAATATTTCAGATTTGTTACCAACTTTTTAAAAAAGCTAGATAAACCTGTAATGTAATAGCTAACAGTACACCTTTAACTATAATACGTTTATTGTGAGTTTAACGAAATGCAGGTCTCTTCAACAAAACAATAGACAAAACAAGCGGGTGGTTTTCAATCATAAACAGCAAAATGCCAATGCGGTAGCTTACGGGCTTTACGGCAGCCGATTTCCAGTGGTCATTATTTGTCCATCTGCGGTCATTGACTTCAAATGCGGAAAAAATCGTCAATCATCCTTGTGTAGGTGTGCCCTAACACCTACAGCGTTCCTTGAAATAGGATTTTGATTGACTTAACGTAAATAACTTACATCCGAAGGTACTTTGTGTAGGGAATATAATATGGATTTAGTTGAGTCCCTATAATTTCAGTGAATTCTTCGATATTACTATTATATTTCACAATCAGATCTAATAGCACTCCATAGCTATACAATTCGACGAATTATTTCGAAAAAGTTGTTAAAACTTAATACTGTTTATATTTTTATTAATTTGAAAAGATGTTACCTATTGTTGAATATAAATTTTATTTGTCATCTTTTTATAAAGCAATAAAAAAAATAACTGTGATTTAGTTATCGCAGTATTAGCCAGGTGATATTATCTAAAAGTTCTAGTTTTTTAATGTGCAGTTTCGAAATTTTGAAAATTAATTTGCAACAACGGAACACAAAAAGAATATATAGAAGAAAAAGCACAAAATTGCAGTAGTAAGAGTTACATTTCAAAAGAGATTGTAAGTTACATTCCAAATTATTCCGTAAATTCTTATTATATCATACTTCGTTTGATTGTTGCAGTTATCCTTGAACATATATTATTGTGTCTCAACTAATCAATATCACAAACATTTTTTGCCTGGCAAATATATAAATATATTTAAATCTTATAAATTAATAATAAGAAAAACTCCTCGTCTTCACCAAAAGTTTTAAATATTTACTTTCATGTGTCGAAACAGATCTGTCTAGGGGTACGTTATGCAATTCTCACATATTTACAACTACTACCACCTATTTAAAAATACAATGTAGTATAAAGTGCTGTTTTTTTTAATATTTTACACATCATGAACTACTAAGGGGCTTCAAAATTACGTTTGCGGGTGAGGGGCTAAAATTATATTTATGCCACTGATTTGGATCCTACATCAAAAACTAAAGCACACGTGGTGCCTTCGTTTTTGATATCTCTTTGATAACATGATCAAAATGGCCGACAAAAGAACAAAACGGAGTTCGTTGTGGTTATGCTTTGCATTCCTAGATGTTTTACAAATGTTTAGCATATTTTGTGTAACATAGCCTTGCGTTACACAATACCCATATAGCACCGGACATCCACTGGACGTCCATTTGTCATCCAAGTTTCGTCCTGACGTCCATGGACGTAAATTGGACATCCATAAGACGTCCGTGTTTGAACGTCCACTGGACGACCGTTAGTGGACGTCCACTGAACATCCATTTGTCATCCAAAAGTCGTCCGCCCATCCACAGACTTAATTCGGACATCCATAGAATGTCCGTGTTTGGACGTTCATTGGATGACCGTTAGTGAACATTCAATGGACATCCAATTTTGGCCCATACTTCGTCCAAGAATTATCGGACGTAAAATGTACATTAGACGCCCGTGTTTGGAAGTCCAAGTTTCGTCTAATATTTTAATTTAAAAAATGATTATTTTTAAGTATCTGAACAAATTGTTGACTAAAAATGTACATCACATAAGCATTCCAATGTAGATTCCTTAATGATGTACGAAATAACGAATGTTAATTGCAGTCAGAAAATCTTCCAAATATTTATATAAACTTCTAACTTTTTTTTTAATATTTGAACGAATTCTGGACTAAAATTGGATGTCCAGTAGACGTACAATTTTAGTCCAAAATTCGTCCAAATATTTCAAACTTCCAGATGTCAACGATGGTAATTTCAGTTTTCAATAATAAAGCGTAGTAAAATAACACACACAAATATTAGATTATATCTAAAAATTAGGTATTCTATGTGATTTTCCATACTAATATTACAAATTTGTTTTTTAAACTTTTTTTTCACATCTTCATCGACAATTGTACGCGAATGATTTTAAAAGTTTAACATGCGTAGTTATATAAAACAATATCCCTGCTCTATGGTGAGCCATTCTTCATTGGTTGAAATTATGAATCACCTAGTGGTCAGGGTGGTCAGTCGCAGTAACGGTTCTTATCAATACCATCAGTATAACTGTTCTATTCATGCAGCCGCATACAGCATCGAGATTTGGCTTTATTTCTAGCGTACTATACTTGTGCTTTGTTAAAGTTTTTTGTATAAGTTTTTCGTGTTTAAATGTTCTGCAAATTATTATCAAGGCGACAAGTTTTGCGACCGGTTTCCCGGCGTCGCATTTTTGGAAGCGGATTTCTTTAATATGGTAAGAAATTGTGCCCAGTTATTAACGAAAATCGTGCATTGTAAGAATGATAACGGCAGATCAACTGTTAGTACCGCTGAATACATTAAGCATGGAGAAAACACCAACAACTTCATCAAGAAGACTATCTCAGGAAGTTGGATTGTCTTACGGAACCTGCAGAACAATAGTAAAAAAAGATCTTGGCCTATTTCAATGTAAACTGCGGTCTTATCATGAATTATTGCCTGCAGATCTTAATAAACGCATTTTACACTGTAGATAGTTTAAAGAACAAACGGCAAATAATAGCGATCTTTTGCTTCTGACTTTCTTTCTCGACTAAGCCTGGTTTTACTTATCGAGGTACGTTGATTTCCAAACGATGAGATTGCGGAGTTCAGAAAATCCTCATAGCTTTCGATTTAAAAGTTGGAGTATGGATTGGCCCAAGATTTCTTGAAAGATTTTGTGAATGCGGGATAATCTTCTAAATGAGTTCGTTAACCAACTATACGATGACGAGTTGCAACAGGGTTTCTTCCAAGAAGATAGAGCCACGGCTCACACGATTCCTACACTGTCATTTGGACAAGTCGGTAGTGGTATAAGACCGTTTTTTATTTTTGACCAATAATTTCTTCACTACGGTACCATAACCTTCTTAGCACAAATTTCATCCTCCTAGCTCTTATGATTTGCGTTTACGCACTGTAGATTTTTTGTGTACATTCAGATTTCTCTCTAGTGTTGATAAGGAAAATAAGAAACGTTTATTTTGGTAGTACTTTAATCTGCTAGATGTGCTGCATAAGTACCACATTTTATTCAGTTTTGAAGCTGCGCATTACATAAGTGTTAAACTGTACACACGTGCACTGTAGAAATAAATACACCACATTTGCCCCAGACGCCCTTAACTCAACTCTGTCCAGCTAAAAGCAATGCTTGGGGGATCCTCAATTATAGCCTTTTTATCCGTGACTCTCCACTTCAAACGCTAAGCTACCTACAGTTTTCTTATTGTCCTTCTTTCTACCAAGCAAGAAATACTGGTTCGATGTCCCTATTAGACCACTCTGGATTGCATATCAAAAAATTGCTTAAATTAGCCTAATAGTTTCTGCGATCTAGAAATCAGGTGTGATCAAGAAAAATCATTTTTCGCAATTTGAGTGCTCATTTCGCGATCCTAAGTGAAACAATAAAAATTCATAAAGATGATCACTCTACTGCTCGGTATCTATTTTCTATGTGGCGTCCTAGGCTTTAACCTAGTCAGTTTGTTGGATAAAATAGCTGTGCAAACGACTGTCAGCATTATTAAAAAGTGTTTTCGTAAGATCACGTTAAACATTTGTATATGCATTTCAATACCTACTTAACATCAGATTTTATTTATTTTACATACTATAAAAATATTGAATGAAACTTTTGAGTTTATTTCTGTCTGGTACATGCTCTGAAATATAGATTTTTGCAATACAGATAAAAATAAAATCAAGACCTCTATTGAAATACTATAGTAAAGACTTAGACTGAATTTAGACAATAACAATGTGTAGTTGTTTTCGCATAGACTGAAGGCTTTTAAAAATTACTGTTTTCATCAGAAAATAGTTTACCATTTAGGAATATGTTACAATTAGTCTAGGAAATCAGAAAGATATCATTTGGCTTGTTAGTGGTGACGCACGCATGCGCTATTCTCAAGTTTGAGTTTCCAAGCATTTGCTTTAAGTTTATGTTGACATTCAGTTTTTAATGAAATTCCGTCATTAATAGCCCACACAAAACCATTAAGTTTTAAGATAATACTTAAATTACAAAAGGTTGAGTTTAAATAATGTAGACTGATTTTTTGAGGCACTATTTCGCAGATTATTGCTCATTGCTGCTAGTTACTGCAAAACAAGTGCTCAGATAAGTTCTTCTATTTAAGTTGTGATTCACTAGACAGTTTCTAACGCCACTTATAGTTTCAAATACTCTCTAAGGACAGGCATCGTAGATAAATTTTCAGGTCAATAGCTCTGGAAAATTATCTCTTTATTAATAGTTGCTATTTATGCTGCGGATTGGGCAGCAATCACATTAGTCTAGTAACATCAAATTAATGCTAATATACTTCTGACTGTAAAAAAATTAAACTTTTGTACTAAAGAGTTCCATTCCAAAACTCGCATAAGTGTACAGAGACATCAACAATGGTTATAAACCAGGTGACCACAATATTTACTGTTGGTTAGGCAACACATCTTGCACTATTGTAAGCTCTGTTGTAATAAACATGATGTAGTATTCCAATGGCGTAGTATTGGATAAATGATGAAACTACTTAAAAACTTAAATATTTCAAATGTATTATCACACTTTGATTGCGTTCAATCTAACTTATCTCGATTAACTCAGAAAAAGCAGATTTAGTCTTGAAAAAGGCTGATTTTTAAACAGAACAAAATAAATGGTAATAAAAGCAAAACAAAGAGACAGCAAGAGATCACGGAACGCGCGCCCGCTTACGTATTTTTAAGTTAGAAATGTACTTTGGGTGGGCGTTTTACTCCACAGAATAAGTTACTTTGTGGTATGGCCAACGTCGAAAAATAAAATTTCGCGCTACTTTTAAATTAGTGGTCACGTGGTTTGTAATCATTGTTGATGTATCGTATTGATTTATAATGGGCAAGGTAATTTTTGAAATGGACTTCCTTAAGTAGTACATTTATCTTGCTCTCTAAAAATGGAAAAATCCATTCGTTAGTTTATGTTTTGTTATGGGTCTTCCACGTTTTATAGCTGAAAGACCTTAGGTTCAAGACAGATGCTACTAATTTCAAACGAAAGCTAATCTTATGCTTTTTAGAATTATTTTTACAGGTATAGAATGTTCTTCTAGAAGAAATATTGAAAAAATCGTGGTTTGCATTTTCGAAAGTTCTGCTAACAAGATTTGTAAACATTAAAGAATAAAATTTATTTTTGCAGAATTGGAAACAGTCAAAAGTATAGCATTTTTAAAAAACCTATAATATTGAGATATTATATGTTACACTATAACTGAATTTGGTAGCTAAGTTTGTCTTACATATTTTATAAACTGGTTGTTTTTGTTTGCATCTCTTGAAATAACAAGATATTGGCTCACAGTATTTGTTACACCCTATATAATACTGAAAGAGTTTAACTTAAAAGGATTTGTGTCTTACCAGCACCAGAATGTAGACGCCTGACATGTTTTTACACTTTAAATGTACTGGAATTGTGTCTAACTAAAAGTGTATCAACCTCCAATAAATATTTCCCGAAATCCTACATTTAAAGAGGCCTACGATTTTACTTTCTTATCCAAGAATTATTTCGACATTTTTATTCCTTAAGAGAATTATTAATTTCAAGGATTCAATTTGTAAACTCTGGGTTACAGTCAAAGCGGTATGTAAAACTAGCAAAACAGTTTATTATTTTTACGCATATAATGACACGATAACCGATTTTATTTGTTACGAATCACCTCGTATTAAAAGAAAAACGGAGCTGAAGTTTGATTTTATTCATTACAGTAGAGTTAAGTGTGTTGCATATCCAACCAAAATCACTCAAACTGAAAGTTGTGAGGTCGAAGATTGTCAAAATTGTAATGTAACTTAAAAAAATCGAAGCAAACCAAATTAAGATAATAGAAAATGGCATCAAGACTTTGCAGAAACTTAAATAACGCTGCTCTAAAATACCAAAATCAGTAAGTTGCCAAACTGTGACCATTAGTTACCCTTTTGAATAATCTTGCTGCTCTTTAAATTTTAGGTTATGGCAATCTCAAAAGAATTACACCAAACGATTTTCAGAATGGGACAGCACAGTAAATGTACCGTCCAGGAAGAAAGTCACAGATATGCCTCCAATGAATGAAGCCGTCTCTAATCTTCCAAAACCAATTTATGCAACATTAAAAGAAGAACATCAAAAAACGCAAGTAACTGAACTTTCAAATGGTATAAAAGTAGCATCGGAGAATCGTTTTGGGGAATTCTGTACAGTTGGAGGTAACACACAAATGTATAAATTAGAAACGCCTCTGTAAATTAAATGTTTTAGTTATTATCGATTCGGGATCTAGATACGAGGTTGCATATCCTAGTGGAATTTCACATTTTCTTGAAAAGTTAGCCTTCAATGTAAGTTATAAATTAAAAGTATAAGTCTGATTAATTTCAATTAATTTATAGTCAACAGTAAAGTATCCTAATAAAGATGAAATGATGAGTATTCTTGAAAAACATGGTGGAATATGTGATAGTCAAGGATCCCGAGATACTTTTATATATGCAGCTTCTGCTTACAGTAGTGGTTTAGAAGATGTTGTACGTTTATTAGGGGAAGTTGTATTAAGACCACAAATAACTGCTGAAGAAGTGGATGCTGCTCGACAAGCTATAAATTTTGAATTGGAAATGTTAAATATGCGACCAGAACAGGAAATATTACTAATGGATATGGTACATGCAGTAAGTATTGATAATTGAAAACATTCAAAATTGTTCATATTTTAACTTTTGTAGGCTGCATACAGGGATAATACATTAGGTTTACCAAAATTATGTCCTCGTGATACTTTACATAAGGTCAATCGAAATATTTTATTCACATACTTAAATCGACATCACACGCCAAAGCGAATGGTTTTAGCTGGCGTAGGAGTTGAACATAAGAGACTTGTTGATATTGCCCAAAAATATTTTGTAGAGAAAAAGCCAATTTGGGAAACAGATACAGAACTTGTTACTTCTAATCAAAATGTAGCTGTAGATGGAAGTGTAGCTCAATATACAGGTGGTTTAGTGCAGGTATAATTTAAAAGTAGTGTTGAGGTTTGACGTCATTATGTTTGTTATCTAATTGTTTAGGAAGAGTGTGATATTCCTCAATTTGCATCTGCAGGGTTACCTGTACTTTCGCATGTAATGCTTGCACTGGAAGGATGTTCACATCAAGATGATGATTTTATACCAATGTGTGTTTTAAATATGATGATGGGAGGTGGTGGTTCGTTTAGCGCTGGTGGACCTGGCAAGGGCATGTACACAAGACTATACACAAATGTTTTAAATAGATATCATTGGATGTATAATGCTACGGCATATAATCATGCATATTCTGATAGTGGACTATTTTGTATTCATGCAAGTGCACCTCCAACTCATGTACGAGAAATGGTTGAAGTAATAGTAAGAGAAATGGTATCCATGGCAGGTACTATATCAGGACAAGAACTTCGGGTATAAAATCAAATTATTGTTTTTATATTCTAAATACTAATCTGGTTTATGGTTTTACAGAGAGCAAAAACACAATTACAGTCTATGTTGTTAATGAATTTAGAATCTAGACCAGTGGTATTTGAAGATATTGGAAGACAAGTGTTGGCTACAGGTCACAGAAAACGACCTGAATATTTCATATCAGAAATAGGTTAGTTGTCTTTTGCAATTAAATAACTAAAATAGGCATGTTCAATGCACATAGCGAACCAAATTGCTACCGCTCAGTTTTGTTCAATGCAAACAAATCAGTTGGTATTGCTTCATTTCACTTGAATTTTGTTAGATTTTGGAGCGATTGGTTTAACAGATAAACAAGGCTGTGTGACATAACCTAACAATAGTCACCAAAGTGAAAAAGTTGGCTTAAGTTATAATATTTCAAATCACAGCTAGTGCCTACTTTGCCATTCAATTGATTTGGATTGCTCCAGATTTAAACTTATATTGATGTGCATTGAGTATGTCTAATAATATGATGATTTCAAATCTTTAAATACTTGTTCTTTTAGAAAAAGTTACAAAAGATGATATAGTAGCTGTAGCACGACGTTTATTAAGTTCTCAGCCATCTGTTGCTGCCCGAGGAGATCTTAGAAAGCTACCATCGTTGCAATATATTCAACAAGGTTTAACAGATAGTGAAGGAAAAATGCCAGGAAGTCGTAAATTGTCTATATTTCGATAGAATTGATAATCTCGAAAATACTAATTTGTTCATATGTAAATAATTTTCACTATCACCTACTTTAAAACATAACTGTATTACAAAACAATTTTTTATTATTTAATTAAACATATGAATAAGGAAATAATGATAAGACAGATATTTAAGATAATTCAATGTAGTAAATTTATGCCTTCCCTCTAGCAAGGTTTTAAGTTTAGATCACTTGAAATTGCACATTATGTGACTGTTACTGCTGAACTATAACAATCTTTGTCTATTAAACTGTTTTTTAAAGTACAAGGTATTTTGATTAAATGTAGAATTATTAACTTATTCTGATTAAAATATGCTCAAATAAATCTGGATAAATTAACTATTACACGATGTTTCTCTTAGTAATAGTTACTTTAAAATGCTTGTGCCAAATTATAATGAAGATTTGTAAAAGAAAAATATATATTTTAAACATATTGTACTATTCTTATTCATAACAACAAAAATCCGCTCAGGGTTGGCTTCAGACGTTAATCTAGTTATATGACTACCTCAGAGAATATCAACATGAGGTGTAAAAAATCAAATCAAAGATTAAATTATTTCTACCTTTGTACTGTCTCATATAAAACGAGGGGACACAAAAATCTAAGGTTGTCTCAGGGTGCAATCACTAAATTCTGAAACTGGCTTTAGATTCATTAACTTTTTAGCTGTGGTCAATCTCTTATCAGCAGCTTTTCAAGGCTATCTAGGTGAGTGGTTTTGGAGCCTAGTAGAGTAGATTTTATGTGAGCTTTATAATGATCACTATCTTGTTTGTCTTCAAGAAATGGTTCCAGAGAATGACCGGTTCCACGGAATATAGCCCAAATAAATATCTGCAGATGTCTTTTTTGCCTTTGTGCAGCACCTAATCACCATGGTACCTATGTTGTCTGGTTTGTACATTCTTGGGACGACCTTATCGTAAAGAATTTGTACAATTTTGATGCGTATGTTGGTAGGAAATCCAAATCAGATAAATTTGCTGACAATTACATATGGAGATCTAAGCAAAAACTTTATCATAAAAATGTTGAGCATGCAACAAACCCCATAATTTTGGTATTGATACATTATTTAATAACTGGAAGCCAGAAAAACAGAAGTCAATTGGGTATAAAAATGTGCTGTGACCTTAATGAACAATTCATTTAGCCAGTCATAGTGAACAGCACTACAATTCACTATCATTAGTGGAGGTGAAAGAAAAGGATTTCCGGGGCAGATGAAAGTATGGAGATCAGAACCCATAATTAAACCAAAAGAAGGAAAATCTAGTTAAAACACAGACCAACTCAAAAGAAAGAAGGGATTGGAAATCAGAACCAAAGAAAAAATCACTGACGACAAAAAAATTAACCAAAAACCCTAGTTGCCCAGAATCACTTGTCATAAGAGAAAAACCAAAAAAAGGAGATAAAAAAAAAAGAAAAAGCTCAAGCATATCTCAAATAGGGATTTGAGTTCTAGCACAACACAAGTGATAGTAACAGTACAAGAGCAGCATAAGAATGTCCACTAGTAAAAAATCAAGAAAAGTACATTTGGTTTTGTCACATAACAGAAGACCAAAATGTTGAAGTATTTAATTCAAGAATTAAAATTTAAAACATCGTGAGCTCATCCATCTTTTGAAAAAACCATATCAAGCATCCGGTGCCCTTCATGTAATAACGTCTGTCGAAGGGATATACTTTTCAAGAAATATCTGAAAAGTATCATTTGTGAGAAAAAGAAAATGAAGGATAATGAGGCATACTTTTCCTGAGCAACAGCGGATTAGGTATAGTCCTGCCTTGGGTATTTGGCGCATACTGCAGAATTTTTTAAGAGGCCTTTTTTGGTAAAAAGATTGGAGCATGGCATTTAATGCTAGTTTTACTTGTTTTAATCACTATTGAGCAGTGGCGGCTCGTGACTTCAGAAATGGGCGAAGCAGAATTGGTACTCCCCTCCCCCCCCCGGATCGAGAAAATATTTAAAAATACTTTCCTGTTTCATTACAAAGCACTAAATTTAAACGATGTGCCAAGCAATCACCAAAACTGCCTGCGGCACTACTTTCTTTAATTTTCGTCTAAAAACATCAAAACATTGTCCTATAAGCTTTGATTTATAATCAAGTTTTTCAAGGCATGCCGATGCAAGATTAAACAACGTTTCAGCAGTTCGACTGGAACTGGCATCATAAATTCTTCCAGCAGTTCCTTGAAGTTGCCGCTATCAACAGAAGATACGTTTTCATCATGACCGCGAAAAGCTAATTCTTGCTTGCCCAATAGGCAATTGCATAAACGTCGGTTGAGCTGCACATTTTTATTAAACCTTTTAGTATACAACCTGGAACTTTCTTTTAAAGCATCCTCATTAATTAAATTTTTCTTCAAGAGAAACCTAGTGCACAACGCATATGCTCGATGGAGGCTACATGTTTGTGAAGACCACGAGTTACATTACTAAAATTATTAAATCCGTTCTTGTTCTACACACTTAACTTTAACGCTAATAATTAAACAGGACACACAGAAATGCTTATTTAAATAAATGAAAATAAAATTTAAATAAATAATAACTTCCACACAACCACTCGAAGTCTGAGTACCAGGAATCTTTAAAATTTCATTTATACGCATTACCTTTCATATTTGCAACTTGAGTTACATTTAATAAAGGTGTAGGCTTTTTACAATTCAAATAGTCTTTTTTATCGTCCTCATTCCACCGTGAAAAGGGTGTTTCTAATAAAATACAAAGTGGATCTTATAAAGGAAACATTGTATTTGTAAATAAAAAACCGGCGCAATGGCAAACTTCATTTGCCTTACGCAGCACGCACTTAAAGCAGATAGGGAGGCAGGTTTGAAATCTGCAACACTTGTTGGGTTACAAACTATACAAGATGTGCCCGTTGTCATGACAACCGACTTATCACACAGTAAGTATAGCAAATCTGCCTGATTTGAACGATAGGAGAGGTTTATGATCTAAGGGTTTAGGTATCCGTAGGGATGAAAATTTGTTACTACTAACTTGCAGTCTGTGGCACGTTGTATGATAAATGTAAATACAATAAATTATATTAAAGAAAGTAAATAAATAAATAAAATAAAATAAGTTTAAGACCATATAAGATTTGTGACGAAAAAAAGTTAAAAAATTTCAAATCAGCTTGTAGATAAAAAGACATTAAGCGGAAATCTTAGGTGAGGCAGCGCTTCACCTGCGTCACCCGACGGACCGCTACTGCTACTGAGCGGCGCCTATTCTCAAGTTGCCTCATCGGCACCAGATTGGCACGTGGGCACGTTTTTGTACCGGCTCTGAGTAACAATAATAACATGCGATCATTAAAATTTCAGTTCCCAGTAGACTATGAAAAAAAAATCATGTCTTGGGTTAATCCAATCTCAGTAAAAGTTATCTGTCAAATTGACAATTTAAATTTGTTTAATTGTGTTATTAATTGGTTTTGTAATTTGTAGGTTTATCGTTTGCTTTACCGTTTGGTAAATCTAGGGATATTTGTAAAACTTATATTGGTTCCTATGAGAAAACTACGGTTGGTAGTGGTAATGCGCATGCTCTATGTTTGTTCTGTGTGTTTGTGGGTGGTTTGACAGAATTGACGTCTATTTAACAAACTTTGTTTATGTCTGAAGTTTAACAGAATGGCTAGTTCATGTTCTCTAAGTAAAATTAAGACTACCGAGCGTAGTAGGTTCAATATATAAGATGATTTGCGAAATGTCAAATGCGAGTGGATGGTATAAAATACGGTATGGCTAAACGTTTAAAACCTTACCTCCCGCTATTTTGTATACCGTACTAAATCACGTGACTTTAACGTTTACCGTAACTTTTAACGTGAAGGTGCTATAACTCTCTAATAAAGAGCATTTACCTGAACAAAGAATAAGTGTCGGATTAACAGTTTCTTAAACCTATGTGGTGCCTCGTATTTATTTTGATTTACTGTAAATATAATTATGTATGCTGTGCCTAATCACTGCTGGGTTTTGTTCAGAAATAAAAAGAACACTAGAGCGTTTATCCACAAAGATTAATCGGAGTGGAGTAACTGGAACGAGCATCAGTTGTACAATTTTCTGAACGCTTTGGAGTAGAGCTGTAAACACAGAAACTGTAAACAAATATATTCTAACCTATATGCAATGGTTCAATGCTTAAATTTAGAAGTTTCAAGAAAAATGAACAATAAAAATGTGAGTGTTATAACGGTTATAACTGATATTAATAACTCATGTATTGATTAAACACGAACATAATCTCATAAAAATTGTACTTTTTGTAATTTGTAGGTTATGTATTAGCCTTGGTTGGCGTGCGTGTGTCTAAGCTACGCCCTACTGAAAAATTTCATAGCCTATCGGGAACTAAAATGTTTACTGTTTTTACTCTTTTGTGTCCAGTCTAGGGTGAGAGCTACTCATTGAATTTGAATTTCATACGCGCGGCTTAAAGTTGCCAACTGTTTAGATTTAAACCTTTGAGCCTGACAATCCGGTTTTATTATACTTAGAAGTCTTCTTCAGGTCCGGGTAAACTTGTTGATGTCCAAGTTACATTAAAAAAATGTATTTTGAAGTGAGTACCCTTTAACGCGCCAATAATTTAATGAGTGCATCGGACGATCAACGGAAAGAAACTTCTGTTTCTCTTGTAACTTGATACTTAATAATGAAGTTTTCGTTTTTAACGTTTTACTAACAATGAATAATTATGTAAAAGTGCCAGAGCTGGGTAAGTACATCACAAATGTACTTAAGTACAAAGTACAAAGTACATTTTTGTGTAAGTATTTAAGTACAAGTACTAAGTACTTTAAAAAAGAAAAGTATTTAAATATAAAAGTACTTAAATACAGATAAAATGTACTCCTTTCCTAACTTATAAGTACTTTTCTAAGTACTTTTTTAAATTTATTTTCTCTTTGTTACGTAAGCAGTATAAAAATTATAATAAAAAACATGATGAATGTCTTTATCCTAGCCACAATATAAATTTTTAGTTAGTTTATATTAACTTTGGTTTTATCTTCATAATGAAAAATAAAGTATAAAAAGCTTTTCCCAATGTAAAATTTAATTTAAAAAACAAAAGAAACGGAATTAGACTCATCAGCATATACTTACATAAGGAATTTTCCTAAACCTAAGGATAAAACATCAACAGTAGTGGTATCATCAGATTGTAGTCTTCACATACACCAAAAGCTGTATCAAACATAGAATAAAAGAATAGAATAAATGCGACTTGTGATATATCTGAGAAGAGTGTAATAGAAAAATTTACATATTATGCAAAAAGTAGTACTTATATAGATTAAGAAAGTACCTGTATTTGGAAAAGTACTTATATTTGGAAAAGTACTTGTACTTGAATATACTGCGTCAGATGTATTTAAGTACCAAGTACAAGTACTAATCAAACTTTGGATTTATAAGTACGAGTACAAAGTACGTTACCAATAGAATGTACTTAAGTACAAGTACAAGTACAAAAAAAGGATTTATTTATGGTTTTTCAAGTACATTTGTGATGTACTTACCCAGCTCTGAAAAGTGCAATGTAAGAAAGTGTTGTTTGAACCGCTATTCTATATCTATCCCTTAAAGGCTCTCACTAGTACTCCGCCACTGGCGGCTGAAATTTTCTGGGTCGAGTTCAGTTGAAAAATCTGAGAAGTTGGCAACCCTAGCGGCAGCGCGGCTATATTTTTAAATTATAAAAGTACTCATTGTTATTTTTGTTTCTCTATATAAATGGTATTAATAAAAAAATCCATAAATGTTATAAGCTGTAAAACCGACATCTGCTGTAAATCTTGTAGTTTTCTTGTGATTTCTTGGTGAGTACCGTGAGTACTAGATTCAACTCCGCGGAGTCCACATGAAGCTAAAACACTAAGTAACCAATACGTGGTGGTAGCAGTGGGCGCTGAGTTTTAAGTCTCATCCAATCAGAACTCTACCAAACACCTTCACTTTTTATTTCTTGGAAAGTAGTACTTGACAGGTAACAAATGTTAGTAATGATGTGTGGTAATTGAATACGTATGTTTGGAATACAGAATATGACAAATTAATTGGCAAATTTTTATATCAAGATTTGTATAATAATATATAATATAATAAATAAATTATGGCGGGGTCATCGTCGGTGAGTAGATTATTTTAAGTACAAAATAATTTTGTAAAGTATGTTGCTTTATTAGGCTACCGTTCAGGAATACTGTATAAGAGTTCCTAAGAATTTACAAAAACGTTATCATGTAATGAGGTTTAATGGGACATTAGATGTAGACTTTGCAAAATGGACTCAGGTAAAAATGGAACGTGAGAATAATATGAAAGAATATAAAGGTATCGATGAAGAACAACCCAAGTGCGTAAACATATATTATTTAATGAATTTACCTATGAATTACATAATTATCCCAATTTTATAGATTTGGCGCGGGATCAGAATTTGGAAGAGAAGCACGTGAAGAAGCAAGACGTAAAAAGCTTGGTATTATACAGAAAAAATATAAACCTGATGATCAACCGTGGATATTAAAATCATATAGTGGTACTGTTAAGAAGTTTAAAGGCATTCGTGAAGGTGGTGTTTCAGAAAATGCAGCCTATTATGTATTTACACATGCAGCTGATGGGGCAATTGAAGCATTTCCTTTGCAAGAATGGTACGTTTCTATTTTACCATTTTGTATTGTAGGTTAATAAAAACTACGGTTACAGGTACAAATTTCAACCAATTCAGCGTTACAAGGCTTTATCTGCTGAAGAAGCAGAACAAGAGTTTAGCAAACGAAACAAACATCTTAATTATTTTTCCCTTATGTTAAGAAAACGCTTAAAGGGCGATGAAGATGCTGAACTAGATGAAGGTGAAGAAACCAAAAAGAGTTCAGGAAAAAAAACAAAAGGTTGAATCTATTCTATTCTATTAAGAGACACTAGATAATATTTTTTCTCTTGTAGATTTGAAAATTTCAGACATGGATGAATGGATGGACACTTCAGATGAAGATTCCTCAGAAGCGGATGAAGAAAAAGATGATGATGAGAAACAAGAGAAGAAGAAAAAGGCTAAGAAAGGTAATAAGGGTTTGTTAAAAGTTTTGTGTATTTCTGTAATATTAATAAACAAGTAGCTGCTGAACAAAAGAAAAAAAAGAGCAAAAGAGATACTGATTTGGAAGCGGTTGAGGAGTCTGATGATGGTGATGGAGAAGGCAGAGAATTGGATTATATTAGTGACAGCAGTGAAAGTGAACCTGAAAATCTAAATGTAGCAGGAGTTGCAGAAGAAAAAGCATTAAGGTAACTATCTATGTGTGTATTTAAGGAATTTCTTACAACATAATTTAACATACTCAAATATGTGGATATATGTAACTTTTACATTTTTGTAAATCATATGCATTCACATTTGAACACTTGATGTATGTGCAAGTGTTGAGGTTAGAATAGATACTTGTCTTCAATCTTTTATTCTTAAAAAGTGACACTACCAACCATAACCTACTTTCTTGTTTTTGCAAGAAGTTCCTTGTAGCAGATAATTAAATATTGGGCAGCATACTTTTAATACAATACCCTAATCTTTGAAATATTACTTTTTATATTAAGTAGGATACAATACAGTGAGATCAAGAAAATAATGATTCAGAGCAGGCTGTGTTTAGTGCAACACAATATTGGTAACACTGGTTCCAGAATGCTTATGATTTAAATTGTGATAGTGACATTTCAACTGTCAATTTTGCAGTCTCATTTCCAGAATTATTTAAATTTGTTTTAATACCAATGCCATTTTGTATTTTAATTTATTTTAAAGTTCCTGTTTTGAATAATTTTATCATAGGTATGACATTTAATAAGACATATGCAGCACATGACCAAAATCACATAATTTTTCAGTTTGGAGTATAAAGATCTTAAATCTAACCTAATATTTCTATACCTCTCATCTGTGGAGCGTCTTTAAATGTGAATCATATTTTACCTCAGCAATTTCTGTGCTATTAAAATTAAAGCAGTGAATTGTCAGATATTTAGCAAATATTCTGCAACTCTTGATTTTGTTTATATTTCAAACTAAAAAACTTGAGACCATGACGTCATGTGCAGATACCTTATTGTCGAGAAGAGGTTAGGTAATTTTTAGTCTGCTGCTGCATCTTGAAATTAGTTTTGCCAGTTGGGTCATGGCCTGCTCTGAATCAATATTTTCTCAATCTCACAGTACATTTTTTCAGAAAACTGCTATCATCTGGTGAAGAAGACTCTGAAAATGATGAATTTAAATCAGATAAAGAACAAAGCAACGAAGAGGAAGATAACGACAAAAATGAAGAGAAAACTGAAGAAAATAAAGATAAAGAAAAGAAGAAAAAGAAAAAGCCAAAGAGTAAGGACAACAAAAAAGAAGTAAAGAAAGAGAAAGGTATGTTTAGTTGTACGGTGATTATTAATGATAAGATGGTTTTACGTTTTTGACTTCCACCAATTCTCTACTCATGTTGTTTGCACCAATAGTACTGGTAATGTAAACAGTATACTAACAGCACATTAGTGATATTGCCCTATTATGTATATAAATTGTAAATGTAAATTTTGGTGGGAGTTGTTTGTGAATTCGTTGGCTAAAACTGTCTAGCATTAGTGATTATTATTTTAATACAAGTATAATAATTAATGAAAAACAACCATGTACGAAGTCAATCTCATCAATCATTTTGGTTGGAATACAAATGCTGGTGCTTAAATCTCTTTGTAACCTAACCTAACATAACCTTCAGATTATTAGTATTGCTTACTTGTATAAGTTTGTGTTGTGTAATTTTTATTTCATTTCATCATTATTCTAATAATTATATTTAAAAAATAAAAGTATACAGTATGTCCCCGGATTGAGTTTACAAGAGGTAAAATGTCATTCTTCATAAAATTTTCTGCTTGTTTAAAAACCTCTAATAATAGTAATATAATTTTGATGTTACCAACAATAATGAGAAAAAGTTAAAAAATGCATTATTTTAGAATAAAAAAAAACGACTTAAGTTCCAAATTTACTCGAAAATCAGATTGCCATGTTTGAACTGAACTGTAAACAAAGCTAACATGATTTTTTAACAAATTTGAAACTCGGTCACTTTTTTTTTTAAAAAATAATGGCAATACACAAACATAAGCATCAGAATACCTCAGAAGTTTTACTTACATGACTTTGGTTATACTAGTATGAAGATATTATTCAACAGATACACTTAAGGGGTCTCATAAACTATAATGAAAGATATGAAGTCAGTTAAATTAGAGAAAAAAGTTGGTTATTTTGGAAATAAATTTATTGGTGTTTTGTTTTTTTTGAAGAATCCATAGCTTACTATATATTTACTAAAAATGAGAATACCCTAATTCTTTTATATAGATAAAATGACAGAGAAATATGTAAGCTTTAGATAATTCAAGCCTGTTTACAAAAGAATTATTTTTGCAATGATTTTTCTTTTTTATTTTTCTACAAAGATAGAACACAGGCATGATTTTTCAGTGGTACTGTACAGTGTGTAAATGAAATAATATATAAATTCATTTATGATATTATTTTATTTTTTAAAAAATTTGAGCAGGTTGATTTTTATTTTTTTTTCAGAAACATAGGCAAAGAAAACGTTTCAAATTTCAAGATAGCGGTGGGATGCTATTATGAAAAAAATAATTTAAATATAAATAGTACTTTTGTGATAGCCCAGTTTGAAGTTCTCTCTGAATAGGTTATAATGCCATCATTTTGTTTTAAATGAAAGGCATTTTCTGAAACTCAAGTATTATAACCTATTCAGAAAGAACTTCATGATGGCGTCCTGCCACTATCTTGAACTTTGGAACAAGTCTTGGGCTCGTCTTGGAAGTCTGCAAGTCTAGTAAAGACACTTTACTGACTTGTTACGTACAATATTTTTTCTAACACCGGGTTTTTTCAATGCTGTAATCGCATACAGGGTGGTGTCTGGTACAGACATTATGCTTTTATTATCTTCCCAGTTGATTTTACGGCAAATATGTAAGTGCTCAGGATGGAACTAAATTGATTTATAACTGAGATTTTCTAATAGTTGGTTTATTTATGTATCTTAATAAATTACATTTTATTATTAATTTTTAAATTTAAGCTCCTGTACTTTAAATATTACCATAATTGGCAAATTTTAAGAATGCAATAATGTGGTCAAGTGGATGCAGCATTTGACTTCTAATGTAGAGGTTCTGCATTCGATCCTCGCTGTCGAGGATTAGTTTCTTCTTTAAATTTTATATTAAGTGTTTTTATAAGTAAAAATACTCTATAGTCTAAATCAAATAAGAATAAAGTAGGTGGCACTCTGGTGCAAGGCAGATTTAAGCAGCTGAATTGTTCGAAAAGGGCGCTA
>VTPC01005777.1:55522-103134 GCA_011009095.1 Ignelater luminosus
TCTTGTGTTCTGTCTTGTTTCTTTTGTTTGTGTTCACAATATAGTAAAGTCTCCAATAAATAGACACTGTTGGTTCCACACTTGTTGTCTCGTCGAAAGAGACCATTTAGCATGTCTTAGTAGTACTTGAGTTCTACAAAATCTGTTTGCTTATAGAAAGTGTTCGTAATGGAAAGTTTTACTGTATAGCTGTTTATAGTGATTTTTCTAAATATTTAATATTTCTCCTATCTTGTAATGTGTTATATCATCTTTATCTTAATAACCTGTTGCTTTTATGCTAAAACCTTTCTCCTCCTTATTAATTTGTTGATAAATTTTGTTTGTTTCAATTTTTGTAATTTTCTTGCATGTTTCTCAATCTTTCTAAATACCATTTCATTTTTTTTGCTTGCATTTATTTCTTGCAATGTTTACTTGCTTCATTATATCATTGTTTCTTTCTTTCTGCACATGATTGTAACTACTTTAGTCTAGCTTTGTGTTTGATTTTTGTGACTTTTTTGCATTCTTGGCCAAACCAGTCTTTTCTCTTTTTAGTTCTTTGGTTTGTTGCCTCCAGAATACTACTTTTAATTTTTATCCCATTGGTTGTCGATCATTCCAGTATTTAGCTGTCATAATTTCTGAGTGACCTCTTCTTCTAGTTTTTGTTGCACCAGTTTATCCTGCAGTTTCACCATTTCTCTTTCTTAATGCTTTTCTTTGCCTCTAATGTAGCCATTGCAAGAAAATGGTCTGAATCTGCATTTGCTTCACTGTATGTTCTTACATCTAATGCATCTTTTATTCTTTCTGTTAATGTGGTTAGTTTGGCTGTTTTATTTTTGATCTGGGTGCTTCTGTGTTATTTTGTGAATAATGCATGCATATGTACAGTCTGCGACATTAGTAATGAGACTCGAGAATGGATTTAAACACAACACAAACTTGAGAAAACGAGGTTCCAGGCCACTGACCTATAATGCCGCCGATAAATGCCTACGTATTATTGGTATGAAACCTTGTTCTCTCAAGTTTGTGTTGTGTTTAAATCCATTCTCGAGTCTCATTACTAATGTCGTCTCAGACTGTACATAGGATTTGTTGCTACTGCAAAATTACATAATCTTTGTCTATTGTCATTAGTTACATTTGTGACTCCATTTTTCATCATGAGATTTTTTGCGACCCCAAGTATTAAATATTTGCGTTTGTGAAATAAGATATAAACTGAAATTCAAGCGTTTGAATTTAATTTTCATGACCCCATTTGGGGAAAAGTGCATAGCGAGTGCTGCATTACTGGCAGTTACTAGCCACCAAAACCTGGTCGTGTACCCACCAGTGTCCATCTGCAAAGTATGTAGTAATATTCCCTTCTGTATGCTCTTGATGGCTTTTTCTATGTTTACATCATTTTATGTGTGATAATCATAAAGTTATTATAATTCATATTTTTAAAATTAACTTACAAGAATCCACAATCTATCTCCCTGTAATAATAGAATTAATAAATAATAATCCCTGTCACAATAACAATCTAACAGTAATTATATTAAAATAGTTAATAACGTGACCAGCCAATCTTAACACGAGAGAACCTATGACAATCTGTATAACAGGAAAGAATCTAATAAACAGTGAATAAAGTAACAATAAGTAAAAAACTACCTACTGCTAATCAGCATTGCTTATTTTACTTTAATTTTGCAGCCTTGCTGTGTTTGTTGCTTTTGTTATGGTTACAATCACTGATTTCCTAGAAATTCATTAACAGGGTTGACTGATCTGTAAAATACTATTCTATCTGAGAAACATTGTGTTAATTGTTTCCTTTATTTTCTTTGAAAGTATTGGTTTATGGAAAAATTGAAATGTAGAGATTATGTTTGTTTGTTTTTTATTTCTCTATCCACCTGCAAAGTTTGACCTGGTCATCTTGATACTACCCAATGGATAGCATGAAGGTATGAGTTACAGCTCTGTCTTCTATTTACAACTGTGAATTTCATATAACACTATCTTTATTACTTGTGTGCACTTTTATTCTGCGAAATGCGTAATATCCACAAGCATTGCAAGGTCAAACACCATAAGACAGTAAATATACCTGGGTGTCGGGTAGTGCCAGAGCTACAACCATTACTCAGGTGTTGGTTGCGTTGTATAAATACGAGTAGTATCAGTTATGTACATATTTCAATGTGAACATCCCCATCATCAGTCTGACAAATTCTCTAAAACTAAAATTCAGTATCAGAGGGTGCTCAACAGAGATTATCTTATATGTAACATTTATTTTATTTATTATTATTAATTAAGTTCTCTTACAATTCTTTTTACAGAGTCCAATAGTGATTTTAGCTCAGACAGTAGTACAGATGAAGATGTTAAAAAACAAAAGGCAGACAAGAAAAATAAGAAAGATGATAAAGAGAAAGAAAGGGATTGTAATAGGTAAGCAAGTATAATCATGTCTTATTTGGTTTCTAAGAGCTTGAAGATTACATTTTCTAGTACAAACAGTTCAAGATCAGTTACTCCAACTGATAATAAACGAAAAATTGTGAATGATGCCCTTGCTGGACCATCAAATAAAAAACAAAAATTAGATTCTCTTCCCAACTACATTCCAGGTTCAAAGTATGTAATAAACTTGTAATTTGTGAATAATTGTATTTAATCTTGTCTGTATATTTTAGTGAATCTGGAATAACAGAAGATGCAGTGAGGAAGTATCTCATGCGAAAGCCAATGACTACTACAGAGTTGTTACAAAAGTTCAAGTCAAAGAAAACAGGGCTTTCTAGTGAACAGCTTGTTAACATTATGACCCAAATCTTAAAGAAGATTAATCCTATAAAACAGACACTAAAGGGTAAAATGTATTTATCACTGAAAGCTTAGAAAATCACTTTCATCATTACTATTGAAAAAAGATCTTGGGTACCTGTTTATCTTGTTTTGGCCATTTTGATCTAGATAATAAAAATTGTATTTTAATAAAGATATTTGAACATTTTAATTATAACTTCAGGTCAAGACAGAACAACCCAAAAGCACCCATGATTTAATTGTAATATATGTTAAATTTTTTTAAAAGAATATGAACTCATTAATTATTCATTTTTTGGGCAGCAAATGCCTATATTAACAATAAATATATATTTCTGTATTAGTAAATTGCATAAAGTTGTTTATATTAATTTTTTATTAGGTAATTATATAATTATATTGTAAATATTTGTTACAATTTTGTGATTGTCATTGTTTCTTTTGTATTTTGTTACAGAAGAATGAATTTGAACTTATAAATATTAATTAAATAAATTTCCAAATTCGTTTTAGTTGTTTTTGCTTTAAAAAAAAGTTTACGTTGAAATGCCCAAAAATATCTTGTAATTCTTACATGTGGTAATGATTCCACTTATGAAATTTTTGAGATAAAAACTGCAATGATATGTCCAGTTACTATAAAACTTGTACACTTCTGGTAATTCAAGGGCAATGAAGCTCTGATGCAATGCTTGAATTGGTACTGTTCATGTACCTGTGTGCATTGTTCATAACAGTCTCCTATAACCATATGATGCATACAATGCTTGCATGGTGACGCAGTCTCATTACATCATTTTCAAATGACTGAAATAGCTTATTAAATTTGAGAGGGGGAAAAGTCATGCCTTTATTAAATGGTTGGAATGTTATATTCTTTATACTGCAGTAGGTTAGTGGTATTGCAAGTGCAGTTAATTGTAGAGCAATTATGGTGACAATTCTAATTACGATATTATGAAGATGATATAAAGTTGAGACAATTGTGGTACTTTTGTTAATTTTCCACTTATGTTGAAATGACCAGAATGGCTGTGTTTTTTAAGTGTACAAACAACTGTTTGGGTACTCGAACACGGAAAATAGCATTTTTTAATGTGATCAGAACATGTTGATAGGTGTTTTAATACTAGCACAAACTTTTGAACACGATTTTCATGCACCATGTAGAGAGGAGGTGCATGAGAACAGAACTGAAAACCTAACCTCATAAAATTACTTGCAATTATTATTATTGTTGCAGTCATCTTGTAACACAGTGCAACCACATATCATAAAATGAATATTGTGTATTATAAATGTCATTATTGTAAAAATAACTTGAACAAACGGTGCAATTTAAAAACACTACCAAGTGTTAGTATAACATCTATTCAATATTTCCGTAAATTTCTTTTCTTATCTTATAAACTGCTCAACAATTGAAATGCCTCATCAAAAAAGATCATGTTTTCATATTTATTTGAAACAAAAAAGCATCAGCAGTTGTTGACATGTTATTTAAAAAAAATTCTTTTATTCTGATTAATTCTGATAGTATGGTTTCTTCTGTTTAGTTATAAAAACTTGAAAATCAAATCAATTTGAAAAATAATTTAATACCCTAAATGCCTGATGTTTCAAATCTTTCCAAGAATATTCAACATTTTTGCTAGTATGCCATCCAATCAGTTAAGCGAAGACACTTTTAAATCTAGCCTGCCATTTAGTGCAGCAAGGTAATTCTCAAAGAGAAATTTGTTGATTACTTAACATACTGCACAGGATTGTGGGTAGCTCCTTATAATGACTGTGTAAAAACAAGAATGCAGTATTTTGACATGGCAGAGACCAACCAGAAATTACTACTGCACAGGACCTATATACAGGGTGTCTCTAAACTGCATTGAAAGCTTCAGGTAGACGTCTTCCTTTATGAAGCCTGAACGCAAATCTGCAACCAGAATTCTTCTTTATTACTTAGTTTTCTTGTACAACGAGGAAGAAGTTAACACCTTTAACATTAAATTACAAGACATCAGGCAACTCAATCTAATGGAACATTTACCAATTCAATAGGTGAATTTATTAGAAGCAAAAATTACCACTATGAGTGCATTAACTATTAACTTTTTCTTTTTAGAGAGGGTGTTAAAAATAAGAGTTTTAGTAAACATAGATGCAGCAATCACGCAAACACTGTTTACTTGAATGAATCTAATCAATTTTTTACATCATCATTCGTCACATTTTCACATTTGTGATTAACTGAGTTTTTTTAGCACATTTGCTGTTTGTTGTTGAGTTATTTGTTAATTATTTCCTATTTCGTTTCCGTTGTTTGTGTTGTTTGTTGTGTTTTTATTTTTGTTAAAAGTTTTATTGCGTTCTGTTTCTGTTTACTGACTTCTAGTTCCCGTTGTTTGTTTTTGGTTTACATTAATCCTAGTTTTTGTATTTTAGTTTTATAGTTTAGTTTTTCTTTAATTTTGTCATGGAGTATGCAATACATGAGTATACCGACATGATTCTGATGCTTGGGCAATGTAATGGAAATTACAATGAAGCTGCCAGACTTTATGCAGATCGTTTTCCAAATAGACGCCATCCAAGTCTTAATGTTATTCAAAATGCATACCAAAGGCTTAGATAATCTGGAAATATTATGCCAGTTCATAATTTAAATGGAGGTAGGCCACGAACAGTAGGAAATGCCGATTTAGAAGAAGACGTTCTGTGCTATTTCTCAAGTTGTGGCTGCATCAAAAACAACTGTCCACAAAATCTTGAAAGAATATGGGCTTCATCCCTATTACAAGACTCTCGCATACAAGAAGCAGCAACAACTGTTGGTGAACAAATGCTTCACCGTGTTCAACAAGCTGTGATTACAGGCACAATAAAATATTGTGAAGCTGCCAGAAGACAGTTTGAACATTTAGTTTAAGGTACATACTGTCATTTAAATTGAAATACATTTTATTATTACAAAACATACAGGTACCACTGATATTCAGACTTCAACTACAAATAAATAATTAATTTTTAAAAATGTAGTTTCTTTTCATAAATGTGATTTTTTACATGAATAGTTTACTTTAGATTGCTCTAGATTTAAATTATTTCAGTAGCTAACCGGATTTAGTGTTTTTATTGCGATCAGATGTTTGATTCGTCGCCACCTTTGGCTGTAAAGGTTACGCTTCTTTCAGAGACTAAGCAGCATTGCCAAGAATATATTTCTTTTTTTGGCTTGTGTGAAGGAACTAACTGCATTAGAGAGTTCGCGTTTAAAGTTTTGTCATCACAATTGATTAAGGAAGACGGCTACCTCAAGCTTTTAATGCAGTTTAGGGACACCTTGTATATGCTTAATTGCACAAAGAAAGAGAAAGTCAACAAATAACATAATGCAAACTGATAACACATTATGAGCCACCACAGGGCTACTGCTAATTTCTACACAAACTGAACTGTTAGAAGAAGGATTCATAAATAGAATTTAAGAACAAGATGGAGAGCAATTTGCCATCTTTTAAACTGACAGCGTCGTGCAGCTCATGTGCAGTGGGCAAGGAATCACATAATTTGAGGAGATAAAAAATAGGGCAGCTGTTTTTTTTCCGATGAGTCTAGATTTACATTAAATTGTACAGATGAGCAAGTTTTAGTACGGAGAAGATCAAAGGAAAATCTGATTGCTCCATGGGTAGCTCTTGACAGAGATGGTATTATGGTTTAGGGTGGTATTATTTTAAATGGACATATGGAACTAGTTGTGTTAGAAGGTGAGACCATGAATGCTACATAATATAGAAAATGATCTCAGTGATAATTATACTTTTGTCCATGACAATGCATGACCACATCGTGCTCAGCTGATTAACGATTTTCTACATCAAATTACCAGAATAGTGTGGACTCATTGTTTGCCTGATTGTAATCCTATAGAATTTGGAACAAACTTCAACAGCAATTCAGTTACTGACAACATACTTTATAACCCATTCAAGAACTAACAAATGTGGTATGCGTGAAATGGGAAGCCCTGCCACAAGAGTTTATCAATAATTTAGTAAGAAATATGTCCAGATGATGTCAAGGAGTACATCGCAAAAGGGGGAAATCCACTAGTTGTTAAATAATAATTTTTAATTTGATTTGTTTAAGATTTTGTTCAGTATTATTTCAATGTTTCTTTGTGTTGTGTATTACTACTGTTTTCATTTGTTTTTTTACAGAAAAACCTAACCAAACTTAAATAATGTAGAATTATGTTTAGAAACTACATCAAGTTATTTAAGGTCATTTCATATCTACCTATTGTTTTTGCCTTTTTTTTTGTTTAGTGGGTCACTTCAATTCGTGGCAATCACACATCTAAACCAATTATCTACCATTGTCTTCAAATTATTTTGATCTCATATAATTTAAATTTTGATTTTTTATAAATAAACTTACGACATAGATAGAGTATCAAGTGTTAATCATAAAAAGCATTGGGGGTCCATGCATATTTGCATTTTATGCATCAAGAAGATGTTAAGATCAATGAACTTATCATTTATTAAAGGTTAATAAATTTCCTATATTATTTTCCTTTAAAAAAATGTGAAATGTAACTTAACGCCACTAGTCAGCATATCATTATCTAGAAATAAACGTATTTGGCAGTTTTAATATTCGATCATTTACGCCTTGACTTTACTCAGATTGTATTCACGCGATTGATGGGTTCATGGCTGTTACTTACAGGTGCATTCTATAAGCAAACAACCATATGCATGCATATGTTGAACATGCATGTTTCTTTGTGCCTCATATGGGAACCAACTCTTTCAGTCTAGAAATGCCTTAAGCATATACAAAGCGGTATTAAAAGGATTGAAATTGCAGAAAACTGCTGAAGAAATAATATAACTTCTTGTCCTTTGTCTCGACATTATAAAGGCGGGCTGAAAAGTTTCATAAGATATCGTGTCCGCTAGTCGAGATATCAAAGGTCAAAGGTCACAAAAATCTGTTTTATGCAAATATCTCGCTTTCCATGCCCCCTATGTCATTGTAGGTTATTACAAAAGTTGTAGAGCTTAAATTCTCTACAAGTTTGGCTCTATGCATTTTTTTGTATGATTAACCGTTTTCGGGATAGAGCGCGGAGAGTGGGAAGCGCGCATCCGTTTATAGGTTAATGCTGTATAAACCGCGGAGCCAGATGCATAGTCACTTTACGAAGTTAATTATATAATGAAATATATCATTGTTTGAGGTAGAATGCAAGACGGGTTTTTTTACATGGTATCCTCGATAGGCCTAATCTATGTTGTACTGATGTAATACACAACCTCCTAGTGAATAGTGTCAGAAGCTACTTGGTTCACCTCTGAATACCATCACCAGTAGGCATGCATCTCAAGATTTCTCATCTTTGTTCTTGTCCTCTTCTTCTTGTCTCCCAAATTCAATTTCTGGGTCCTTTCCGCCATCCTCGTTTTCCGTCACATTGGATTCTAAAACCTAAAAGCTCTCGGGAACAAATTCATTTTCTGTATTAAAATCATTTTATATTGATGAGGCGTTGAAGCATGGTTGTCCGTGACACTGACCACAAACTGTGACGCTCTGCAACCCTACTTTCCTACATCCACAGTTCACGCCACAACCTTTGTGGAAAAAGCAGAAGATTCTATTCAATAGTTCGTCCGATGCTGGTGGTAATAATGTTGTTGTCGGCTTCAGGATCTCGTTCTCTAGATCCCATCCCCAATTTTCAGGTTGTAAATCCTTTCCTAACCAGTCTGGATCTGGAAGTAGGCCTGATAGATATGCTGAAGAGCTGCTGCACGTGTAGATGGAAGAGATGATACCTACACGTTTTCCATTCTCAAATAATGTATTTGGAGGGCAGTTTTCCAGTTGGAATAATTTAGCTGACTGGTACAAATTGGGGTTTTTCTCAAACATTTCTATAATTTACAGTTTTCCTTTGTTAAACAGGGCAGATGTTGCATTCACATTACTTATGATGTATTTAAAATATTTAATTTCAATAACAGTTTGTTAACTTTAATAATGACAATAATAATATTTTATTATATAACTGACTTCGTAAAGTGTATTATGCATTTAACCAAACTTGTAGAAAATCTTAGAAAGTGAGATATTAGAAAAAAAACCAATTTTCGTGACCTTTGACCTTTGATATCTTGACTAGCGGACACGATATCTTATGAGACTTTTCAGCCCGTCTTTAGAACGTCTAGACAAAGGTCTATACAAATTTTCAGCTTTGTATCTTTCATTCTGAGGGTTGGCCTTAATTTCGCCTTATTTTACTGGACCACTTGCAGGGTAACTGTGGTACCTTGCTTCCGTGCACACTCTTCAAATTGTATGACAAGTTTTAGTGATATTAAAATAGTAGATTGTGTTCTTACAAGGGAAGGTCACTACTTATAAATGCCAGTTTCAAATAATTTTAATTTCAAGTGATAATTTAATGTTTGGTTATTAATGAGTAAATAAGGGTTTTTCTATTCAAATGTATTAGAGTTTATACTTATCAAGGTGTGCGTTACAAATTAAGACCAAGAATTCTAATTTTGCAGATATGCATGCAATAGTGAAGCTTGATTACACAGATTTTTGATGATCTCAATATTCATTATTAATCTGAGGCAGGTTTAGGTCTAAATTGAAGAATCAGCTCTTACCAACAAGGACACGTTTGAGGTAGGAGGGTCAAGCCGATGTGTTGCAATATACTTTGTGTGCAGAGATGGGTGGGAGACAAAAACCTAAAATGGCCTCAGCTTATTAATTACTCTAGTTTAGTACCTTGAATACTTGAAAATATAACAATGAATTCTTGGTCCAATTACCTCATTTCACTCTTAGTAGTACTGAAAATGAATATTCAAATTATCAAATACAGTTGAATTTTGATAACTTGTACCCGAAGGAAACGGAAAAATTTGACATACAACAAATTCAGCTTATTACATTTTATTTTAAATGTTGCCAAGAAGTACATAAATATAACATCAAAGACTTGAGTATATCGTTTACACTTTTTATTACTGCTGTATTGCAACTTAGCAAAATCTGATCCCCATTACCTGTTTTTCCATGACTTTATTATGTGAGAAGTGCGTTGTCTTTACCGTTAGCAAGCAGCAAGTTGATGCTGAGTACCCGAATTTGGTGAGAACACTCCAACAATGGTATGCAGACTTTAATAAATCATCAAATTGAAAAATTCCTGTGTTAATTGATATGGTTATATCGCATGCAGTTTGTAAAGACATATGCACACAAAGTTTATACTTGCCTAGGACTATTAAGAGTTAGCTATTTTTAACTTCACGTAGCTGAGAATCCAACTTATCAAAGTAACGGCCTGCTTTATGTGTTAATAGATTCATTTGGGATATCAAAAAATTCAAATCATCAAAATTTGAGTAACCAAGGTAATTCTACATGGACATATATGAAGTTTTTCTCTGTAATCTTCTACTACTTTGAGCAATCAAAGTTTTCGTTTTATTGCAGTTTGAGTTATTGAAGTTGGACTATATTATACAGGGTGTATCCAAACTCCTTCCCAATCACTACATGATAGTTTGATGGTGATTGGTGCAAAACATTTTTTTATGTCAACTCATTCAAGGATTATGGTGGCCCATAAACGTTTACTTATTTTTACAATAAAATGAAATGGAGTAAATCTTATTCAGTTTGCTTAATGGAAAAGTCCCTGTCTTGAGCACACCCCACCACTTTCTTAACAGAACTTTTTTATCTGTAACTTACACAGTAGTAAAGGTCATAACAGATCTGTCTACAGTATGTTATACAATTCTCACATATTAAAAACTTTTGGAGAAGACGAGGAGTCTATTATTAATTTATATTATAAAGTAGTTGATATTTTAAAAGAACAGTTCAAAATGAAACATTTTTTGGCTCTTTCAATTGTTTGCAGGAACGAGATAAATCTTCAAATTGCCCAATCCCTTCAAAAGATCAGAGAAAATGTGGTAATCTGACGTCATCTTTGAACCATCACCACCTGAATGAGTCGATACAGAAAAAAGTGTTTGGCATCAACCCATATAGTACACGGACATCCTATGGATGTCCATTGGACGTCCAAATTTTGGCGGATGGATGTCCAGTGGACGTCCGTTTGTCACAACTTTGGACATCCTGCGGACGTCCGTTACTGGACGCAATTTGTACATTTTTTTGTACGTAATTTGGACATAATCCGGACAATTTTTGAACATAATTCGGACAATTCTTGAACATACATAATTTTGACAATGTTTGGACATAATCTGGACGACCTTTGGGCATAATTTGGGCGATTTTTGGATGAAAATGGATGTCCAGTAGACGTCCACTAACGGTCGTCCAGTGGACATCCAAACATGGACGTCCAATGAATGTCCAATTTACGTCCATGGACGTCGGGACGAAATTCGGATGACAAATGGACGTCCACTGGACGTCTGGTGCTATATGGGAATCGCCATCAATTTACCTATGAATGCTACCATGTAGTGATTGGGAAGCAGTTTGAATACATCCTGTATTGCTCTACAACCTTATAGCACAATGTTAACTTGGCCGTGTTAGCGCGTGCATCCGTATGTAGCAGACATGGACATGTGATGGGGTTAAATGCGATTTTGGGCTGTTTTTAGCAACAACAGCAATTTGTGCTTAATTTTACTAAGCCATAAATGTGTAGTTGGTTGATTGAGTGGTAAGGCAACTTGCATCTTTCCATCTCTGCAAGGTACTGCCCTCTTGAAATTTTGCAAAAAACCTGAAGGGCGATTCCTTACAACCCATGCTTTCTGCCATAAAGCCGTTGGAAACTTAAAGATGTAGTCATACAGGTTTAGGAAAGTATTCACAATAAATGGAAAAATTATTTATTATCACTAGACCTCGGATTTATAAGCATTTATAAATTTCAAACTATGTATTCCTTTATAAGAATATTTAAAAAACATAATTGTATACACTTTCAAGATCATATACGACTTATACATTGAAGAAAACCTATGTAAATCCAGCTTGACATGTGTTTTACTGTATGCTCAACACTTGGAGGTCTAATTATCACTTATCAGTTTCTCAGAAAATTCTATTCATAACATTTTTCCTTGTCCCAATAAATATTGATATTACCAGCAATAATGAACAAAATTCTAAAAGATGCGTTATTTTTATTTAAAAATAATTATTAAATTCCAAATTGATTAGAAAATAGCATTGTTGTGTTTGCACAAAAGATACTTAACTAAAACATGAGGCAATGATAGTTCAAAAGTAGTAAGGGGGAGATTAATTAAAGAAGGTCAGTTTAAATCCAAGATATCTTACCAAAGTCTCTTGGCTTTGCTTATATTAATACAAAACATATTGCTTGCGGTGTACAAAGAGAGCAAAGCATAATAACTCAAGAATCAACCAAAAGATACAGAAAGGCAATCAAGCTTATAAAAAAAACGCTGATGTTTAAGAAGGTTTCTGTAGATTCTTAGACAATTGCTTCTATACATTTCGTTGCCTACATGCATCAATTGTATTGTACCCATTAGTGGATCCACCCAACATCAACAATAATGTAAATGTTTTTTATCTGTTACTGTGACAGCTATTTTATATACATCAGCACATCAGGGTAAGTTATAGAAATGAGAAAGAACATAAGAAACATATTTATCACTGACTGCTAGAACCTTTGACATTTTGAGTACACGGTTGTGTTGATTACTTGAAAGGTTTGTTTGAGAGGTAAGCATAAAATCAGATTATAAATAATAATTAAACTTTTGAAGTTGCAGCAGTAATGCATATTCTGATTCCACCATTTAGTGCTTAGGTATAACTCTTTTAAGTACCTACATGTCCAATCAACTGTTTTTGTAATATAATTCAACCTACCAGTTGTTCAAGCTGTGGTATCCAAAAAGGCTGCTAAATGGTAAGAATAAACTATTCTATGCCTAAATAAAAATCAAATTAAACATAAGCTTTAACTTGAGGCCAGCATTCTTTAGTTGGGGATGGGGAGATGAAGTGTTCATATGTTTTGACACATTCATTTACTGTACTGTAATTGAGGGTAGAATAATACTGCTGAGCTTGGATTTTAGGATTGTTCTAATCTTTTTGATACAATTTGATGCCACTCTTGTTTATCAGTGGGTTTAATGAAACCAACTCGAAGAATGTAGAAACTACATGTAATTCTTTTTAAATCTGAAAGTTCTAATGTTTCTATTAGGCATCTGCACATTTACCAAATTGCGAGTCACATTCTATGGTAATAACGGTGCCTTAAATAAAATGACATGTAGGATTAAATTACCTCATTGTCAAATGTTGCAGCCTTCTGTGAGATCACAAACACTTTATATGTCAACATTAAACGTAAGTGATAGGTAAGTAAGTAAAGTTCCAAGACACAGGTTTCCTCAAAAACGCTACATTCGATTGTGCTTTTTGGTGAACCTTGAAAGAAGTTGTCTAGTTAGAGTTTCAATCGCCAAACTGAATAAAAATCTTGAATGGATATATTGAAATTAACATAAATATGCATTTTTTTCTTGGTTGACATGCTGAATTACAGTACTTCATCGCTGGTGATCTTTTTTAAAAAATATTAGAATTAGAAACAAAACATTGGATTTTGCTTTATGATACGAACCAAATCGTCCATAATGATTCAAAGGTAGCAAATTCAATTCTTATTCATAATACTGATTATTCATAATGCCAGTAAAAAGATTCGAAAACAAGCCTTCTTTTTTAATGCTGAGAAAGTAACTAAAATCAACTATCTGGTATAAATATAATAAATAAACATTATCATACTTACTTCTCCTGGATTGGTTTCACTTAGCATGTTAGACATTATAAACTCTTTAGAAAATAAGCTGGAGTCATCATCTCCGGTAACTCAGACATTTAGATCCCAACCTCAGTGTTGCGAGTTTACCGGTAAGTTCGGGACGACATCGACAGTTTGTTAAGTACGGAAAAAATTTTTAAACACAAAAATAAAATTGTAGACATTGTACTAATACGGTGTTCATCGTTTAAATAAACAACGGTACCTGCCTATACGATATGAGCATATTATGATCTTGTAAAACCAAATAAATGGAAACAAACAATAATAAATGCCCTCCCCTTGTAATACTTAGCTAATCTTTAGAATTATGAGAATAACTTGTAACAGTGATAATTGACGTATTCATGCGCTTGATCAAGATGATGCAGTAATTACATGCAAAAACAAACGTAAATCGAATTACTGATTGTTGTATTATTACTTACCTATTATTTACTATTTTCATTATTTAACTAATTTGAAGTTAATTGTTGTTATCATTGGAATGTTATAAAATTATATATGTTGTGACGCACTTCTGGGTGGACGGATGGTGCTCGGGGGCCAGATTTGTTGAGGGGGTTTACTTCCCCCACCTCACCCTTGAGGCGGTCGGGCGAGGGCTCACCGGGCAGCTGCAATGGAGACCGATTACTCCAGGGATGTCGGTCTGGCTGGAAACATATTGCTACAGGAATAATAAATAAAACATAGCAATGTACCAGACGCTATCTATTAAAAAGCAAGCGGCACACCAGAATCAATACAACAAAGCAATTAATATTACCTTAACAACTTCACCTTAACCGTGCAGCCAAGCAGGAAAATACGCGTGCAAGCCAGGAGGATTAAGCGGGTATCGGAACAGGATCGGTGCCCAAAAGGGGTAATCTGGTGGACAGGGAACGGTACAGCCCGGACACGACGGACCGCCACTAACGACAACGTTGACACCGGGCGGCAGGCTCTGAGCAGTGATTGTGAAGGTAACCGGCGACAGACCGCCACTCACGACATCGACGACAGTCGCACCTCACGTTCCTGGTGGTAAAAGGAATCGGTACTGCTCAGATACGACGGACCTCCACTCACGACATCGCCGGCTCTGAAGCAGTAAATGTGAGGGTGACCGACGACGGACCGCGGCTTACGACATCGACGACAGTCGCACCTCACTTTCCGGGGGGTGAAAGGGATTGGTACTGCTCAGATACGACGGACCGCCACTCACGGCATCGACGACAGTCGCCCCTCACGTTCCGGGTAAGGATAAGGAAAGGCGGCGGAAGAGTTGGGATTGCGAAATACAGGTACAATGGTCGGAAGGGTAGGGCACCTTTATATCTTACCGGGTACTTACTAACCCTGGTGATACTCACTTCAGCTGGCTGGGACTCCTTGGTTGTTGGTCTGTGCGCCGGACTGAAAGACAGCAACTGCCTATCCCCCCACCCCAACGACTACGCGTGGTGGCAACAGTACGGTGGGAGCGAGCAGCCTTAGTGGGGGATAATTTACTGCTCGGCTCATTTATTATTTAATTATGACGGCCAATTATATATTTTAATTGGGATTTTAATAAATCGGATGTGACGAGAGAAATACATTTTATAAAGTAATAGATCGGAATGCTATTTTCCTTAACGTTAAATATAAAATTTCCAAAACAAATCATTACATTTCATATAAAATTAAAACTTAATTTTACAATTACGTTTTAGTATTGTGAGAAATAAATAAAATAAAACGGCCGGCAGGTGCGTCCCCTGATAACAGCTATAAAGTAAATAATTAACGTTCTCTGAATAAATAAATAAAAATTCTAGTAACTTCGTTACAATGCACTAACTTAATTTTCTTTAAGACATTATTGTAGTATAATTCATTAGTCAATTTACAACCTGCAAGTTAAACTAAAGTGCACTTCGGTGCAGTTTATAGGAGACGCGAAATGCATAAAGGGTTGCAGTTAAAATACGAAAGACTTGCGCCACAAGTTTTCCTGGAATTTGACAAGCTATACAAACTTTCAACATCTACGTTTTCAATGGGCTTTACTAATTGGATGAAAGTTCCTGATGCGAGAAGAGTTTTTAGGCAGATCTTTCTAATACAACTCGTTAACTAATTGCGTGATCCTGTTTACTAAAAGTTTAAGAATACAAAAGGGATGAAGAAGAAATTTCTCTTTCTTTTACAAAATTAAAAACTTTCTTTAGTAAAAATTACGTATTGAAAACTAAAGGTGTATCTATTGAAATACCCAACAGTTTGCTGAAATTTAATGAAAGTGGTATAAGTAGGCACTAAAAACCATATATAAAGTTATAATGCTTTTTTCCTATTAATAATTATTTAAGAAGTCAATCCTTTACGGGCCGACGAATGACAGCGACACATTTTCTAAATGTTTCATAATTTTTTTGTATGATGTCTTATAAGTGATGAGAACATCTAGGCTATAACAAATAGATATTAAAGCTGACATGATATAGTTATTACTTATTAGGGTCAAATAATATTCAGTTTTGTATCGTCCGGGCGGTATTTTTGCTATTACTGAAAACTTTCTTCTTGCCGTTATTACACATGTTTGTTGTAACCTTAAAGTTTCTTGAAGACTGTACACTCGTTACAAAAAGCTTGTGTGACAACACGAATATTGTTCTCAATAATTTTTCTAACACTTTGACTTTGTTAAATATTTTTCAAGATAGGATGAAATCTAGAAAAAAAGTAGTTGGTTTTGATACGAGTAATTGTTTTCCACTGCACAGGTTAGTACAGCTTTTTGCATAAATAATGTCGCAAATCATTTTTTTAATGAAGCAATTAACTAAATATCTAATCTAATTTCATATTAATTATCCAAAGTCGTCCTATGGGCTCTTAGGAAACAAATTTTATGTAATTCATGATTAATCAGATTTCGTGTATTTGATCAATTCATTCATTAAAAGAATGTATTGCGACAATATTTATGCAAAAAGCTCTACACGAAGTGTTATACAGGGTGTCTCAAGTTGTATGTTCACCCTCGAAATAACCTTTATTTTGAAAGATAAAAAAAAATGAAATTTAGAAAAGGTATATTACCGACCGGAAGGTACAGTTCTGTAAAATCAAGAAATTCTTATAGTTACGTATGTGACGTCTGCACAATAAAATAGCGTTTTTTCTTTAGTCATCGATTCAGAAAAAAATTGTGCGTATAATATCATATTTCATAGTCTGATAAGTCATATTAGGACATGTTACCTCAATTGGATCTTTATAAACCTGGGCGATTGATAGAAGTCATGCTCGTAGTGTTATTTTCTTAAAATACCAGAAGTTTAACAATAGGCAGATTACCTGTGCTGTGACAGGTAAAACTGAATGGGTTGTAAACGTTTGTGGAAAAACATTTTTACATTCAGTTTTCTAATGACTTCTGTCAATCACTCAGGCTTATAAAGATCCAGTTGAGGTAAAGTGTTCTAATATTAAATTTAATTATTAGACTTAATTATCTGATTTGTCAGACTATGGAGTATGATACCATATATGTACAGAATTCTTTTTTTAATCAGTCGATTAATCACTTTATTGTACAAACATTGAAAGCGATTTGTGCAGGCACCACATATCTAACTATAAGATTTTTTTAATTTCGTAGAATTATACCTCCCCCCACACAGCAAGAAATGTTTAATGTATGTCTAACAAATATCCACAATGTCCGTATTATATCCAGTCCATGAAGAATGCTGGCTGTATATTTGATGGATATACTTCCTGGATATTAAAATACTTAATGTATATCTAGTAGATATCCATCAACATCCGTAAAGAAATTCTTAAAAGCCACTGCGATTAAGAGCTCTGTTAGACAAAATATGTATAAAACAATATTACTCTTTAAGATTACCTTAACTTCTTCACCTTATTAGATTTTAGTGAGCCTTTTAGACAAATTATGAGTTATTGAGGTTTATTAAAATTGATTTAATGTCATGTCGCATGGGTTTTCTCATTTATCTACCAGGTATAATTGAACGTCAAGTGAAATGATTAACTAACATATAAAACTCATAAAACCTCAGTCGAGCCACATATCTTTCCTTTTGAAACTCGCGCGGGTATACTGGGACATGCAAATTGCGCACACGTGACGGTATCCCAACCTAGACATTATTTTCCCAGTTGATTTTGCAGCAAATATGTAAATGCAAGAAATGTTCACAATTAAAGACTTCTGAGGACAGAACTAGTTTTATTTACGTATTATTAAGGAATCACATTATTAATTCTTAATACACATGTAAATTCCTGTACTCAAATGCCGCAATTTGATCGTTTCAACAAACGAAGACTTTGGTCGGATGGTTAGGGAGACAGACTCGTAATCAAGTGGTTCGGTGTTCAAATCCCGCCGGACACTGATTATTTTTTAGTTTTTTTAAATTTCTATTGTATTCTATTTCTTAGCAATTTTTCTATTCTACATCTGAAAGTATACTGTTATAATTTTTTTTTGAATATAAGTTTCGGTTTGTTTTGAAAATATGTAGTTTGTTTCCTTTTAGTGTAAACTAAAATTAATATTTTTAATAAAACATCCGAGCTTTCAGAATTTAGTTTATTAAATTAAAGAGTTTAGAATGGCGTCACGACGCCGCCCGTGCGTTTTAGTAATATCTATTTCACGTAAAGAGATACATGCGTCACTCGTGTGATCCAGATGCTTCAAATCAATAACTGGCCCAACTGAAAATTTTCTACACGTCCTATTTTAGCGGCGGTAGATTGACAGACAAACGATAACTAAAAACAATTTTTAAAAAGTACATATAAATTAATTTTAGAATTAACTTTTGTTAATCTTACTACTTACCTTAAAACTAATAAACGGAAAATTGTTTAATTATAATTCTTCAAAGAACTGTTTTTGTTGTTAAAATGTAAACAAATGTCAATTTGAAAATTCAATTACGTTTGACATTTTCGAAACAGCTCAAACTTACGTGCAATCACGTCTACTGTTTCTAGTGTTACTCTTGTCATACACCCTCTATTTAAATGGAATGCTAACGGTTCAATATATATCTCTTTTTTCAACATACATTTAAAATAGGCGCGTGTTGACGTTGATTAAAAATAAATCTGTGACGCATGAATCTCTTTACGTGAAATACGTAGATATTATATTCGTATTCACTTGGACAGCTCGTTACCATCGGGCACAATGACGTCATATGGCTGTAAAAACAGTTGCACATTTTTTTACAAATATCTTTTGATAAACAAACTTCGGAATTTTAAAGAAGGTTATTGGTATAAAATATTTTCTAAAAATTGTATATATTAAATATCACTAAACAATTTAATAACTACAACAGTCTTACTAATAAAAAAATTAAGTTTATAATAAAAAATTGAAAAAAATAATCGTAAGGTGTTCGGCGAACTTTAACGTCAGACTCCCTTGATTGCGAGTCTTTCTGTGACTTTTAAATACAGCACCTTTGTGTTTGTATTAAAAATTAATAAATAAAATTAGTTCTATCCTGGACAGTTTTTAATTCTGAATATTTCTTGTATCTACATCTTTGCTGTAAAATTAACTGGGAAGATAATAAAAGCATAAGTAAAAATTAACACCGTATTTCCTATGCATTAACACTTTGACGAGTCAGCACACTGTATAATAATGAGAGCTATAATAATATTTCAAACGCCTATTCTGTGGCCTATGCTTTTGTTCAGGAAAAACGGAATGCAGCGTCGGTATAAGCATTTATACCAATCTTTCTGCTTTAGATTACCTACGTACTACAAAACAAAATAGATTTTAAATTATAAAACCAAATGAAATATAATTTTTTTTAAATTAATTTAATTTTGTCAAATATTTAAACGAAAATCAAAATTAATGAGATTTTATGTTTTATTAATCAAAATGCAGTTTACTTAATGAAATTAAAATAAAAGGGTTAATAATAATAATTGAATGACAACATAACGCAGCTGCTTAAAAATTAATTAAAAATATAAATGAAGTATTGATCGATGAAAACGAGTGACAGACAGTAAAATTGGAAGGTCTGCCGTCAATCGAAATAAAGTAAATAAAGAAGAATATTTCGCTTCCGCCTTTAAATGAAATAACAAAATGTTAAAGTATCAAGTGGTTTTTCCTCATAAAAGAGTATATTGTTACGCCGCAACCGTTAAAAGTATTAGACAGGGTACCATTGAAATGCATTAAACTGTCTTATAAAAATATAGTGAAATCGTAAATACGTTTGCTTTACTTTTTGAGCTAGGAATGTTCAAAAGCAATGGTTTGTATTGGAATCTTTTATATTTTTGAAGAGTGGAGATTCTCAAATGTCAAGTTTTAATATTCTTTCGTTAGTCAGGTTTGTATGCTCTATCATATTACTAATATTTGTTACTTTTGGAGTTCTTTAGACGCTATATCAATGACCTTTTAAAATGCCATTTCAAATTGCGTATTTTAAAAAACTCTCATGTGTTGACGTAAATTATAAACTAAAAGAACGAATAAGTACGTTGTACGGAAGATGTGCATCTATCTCACAAAATTCCAATAAAATAAAAAGAGATTGGATATAAATTTGGAAAATGGTAAAAATCCGATTAGCAATTTAAAGCTTTTGGCAAATGTTTTATTAATTAACAAGTATTACGAAGATTAGAAAACCAACGAATGATCTCATTTTGTACACATTTAGATCTTTAATCAATTGGAAAATGAACAAACCCATAACCATCCAGACCGCCAGGTAGAGATTTGGAAATGTATGCAAAGGGTCGATTTTGGTATTCCTATAGTAAATGTTAGCTTTAGTAGATTACCAACTGTATTATATTAAGAAACGCATTGTTCTGTTGTAGTGATAATGATTTTAATTTTTCTGTCAGATTTTTAAACGTTTTTTGAACTTTTGGTTCTAAAAAGTTAACTAACAATACTCAATTTTTCATAGTAGTAGCACTGGCATCATAAACCTCCCGGACAATCAGTAGCAAACATCAGTTTTCATAAACGCAAAGGCAGTACTTTTAAAAGCGCCTCTTCGCTGACGACAGCGCATTACCACGATTACTGTTCGTAGACGCAGTTGAGGTAGGTATTTAGTAGCCCATCGACCATCGTTTTAAAATTTGAATGAATGAACTCAGCAATTTGAATTGAATGTATCACTATTTTGGGCTAAGTTTTCGACAAGCTGAATTTTCTGAAACGCTAACTTAGCATACTGCCTTTATGCTGAGAATAGTTGAAAGCTTATTTCGGCAGAAAATAAATGAAAGTGACTTTCATAATAGATTATGTCGTTCAATAACTTACAGCAATTATTGGAAAGTCCATTGAACACACCAATACTGAAATGGATGATAAAAATTGAAAGGAATAATAACACCTTAGCCAGTTTACACTGAAAAACAGCAGACGGTCAAATGTAGACTACCAAACTTTATGCATTTTATTTAAAATACATGGGCATACCACTACCAAGATTGGTAAATAATAATATCTAGTGTGAGTTGAAAAATATGTCATCTCATCAATTACGTAATAATTGCAGAGTGACTCATTCCTACAACTAGCAATGAGGGAGCAGCTAACAGTTGGTAGAAACAAACATGGACGGGTCGTTATTCAAGGTATAAAATACATGGAAATGAAGACATTAGAAAACTCAAAAAATGCAGTTTTCTCTTTTTAATACATGTTCAATGCATTTCATACAGTCTGCTGCAGAAACGTAATTCATATCCAAAACGAGGTTTTTATATAATTTGTAGTTTAAAGTCATGGTATTACAAGCTCTATACTGTTGGTCTAGTAATACATATATTCTTCTTACTGTACATAGTGGGATAATAAAGGATAGAAAACGAATGATGTTTGTCATTTCAGTACTGCGCACTAATACAATTTGTGACGTGTGTTCAAAGATCCGCTGGACCAACTGTATGCACACACATATACTTTGATTTGAGACCATATCAACTCAATAGAATCTAATATGCAGTCGTAGACTGGCAACCTCAAAATCATAATGACTTGTTCATTTGCCATGGTATTTATCACGTACTGTAGTAGTAACATATTATGACGTTTATGTTGACAAGCTATTTCCAAAGGTTAGACTTTTAAAAGTGTATCTTCATATGGAATGTTTTTTTTTTGAAACCATTCCATATTTTCATATTTTCTCCATATCGGAGTTGGAATGGTTCTAGTCTACTTCTAGACAACAAAATTGTGCATTCTCCACAACAACAAACAAGTTTTTCACCACTCTAGGATAATATGTCTGCAAATCAATTCTGAAATACTTCTGCAGTCACGTCTTAGTCTGGTTCGTTTCGAGTCGAAGATCCACAAGCCGTCACCAAGAAATCCGCTGTTGCTACCAATGTGTGATGATCAAACGTTCCTTTCGAAATTGAACTTTAAACACAGTCGATCATCTTATTGCTTAAGCTTGCCTTCTACCATTTACGCTTCAGTCTTGCCACTTTCGATACTAGCGTGTATTCTTCGTTGATCCGGACTTAATCTACGTAGTAAATCTCTCTGTCTTCTCTTCACCGCTAAACAAGAAAATGGTGTTACCGCAATATTAGCCAGTAACACCTTGTAGTACTTAACCTCCTGCTAACATGAAACGAAAAATTATGGAATGTATATAACATTCAGCAAACCAAAGTATAATGTTGAGTAATGAGCGCTTTTTATCAACTTTGATCATATTACAAAATGAGTCACTGTTTACAATTTACACAACGAGATATAATGTCAGGAAAGTTATCTTCGAAATCTGACAGAAGTTTCTTTTCTATTTATTTGGCAGAATAAATTACAAAATTGCGTTGGCCGTTAAAGTCATAAAGATAAAATATTCTCAAATGACGACCCAAGAATGACGGTCATTCAGATGATTTGTATTTCTACGCATACTACATATTTTTACAGATGTTAACGTGTACCGATAAAACATTTCTTTGAACGTCCTTGAGAATTTTAATCCTATAAATTTGATTTGGTTTTAATACATATGATCGTTAGGAGACATTAGAATGTTTTACAAAATGTACTAGATACAAAGATTTGTAAAGTGCTATTTAAAAAATCAATGAATAAATGACATTAAATTTTCTGCACCACACATACAGAGTAAAAAGAGTAATTTGCACGAAACGAATTTTAAGTAAAACCCTACGTTTTAAAGAAGGTGTCATCCTAAGGAACTATTGCGTTTCTCAAACCATGTTGATTCAAAAAGAGATTCAAGAAGAGAGTAGAATTTGATATTTAGCAAGAAATTTCTCTAGAATTACCTATAAGTACTTTGAGACAGTATAATTTAAGAAGGGATCTCCTGGACGAGACCAAAGACGGGTAACAGCAAGGAATTGTTATTGTTGTATGGATCTGTATCTTTTATGCCCATTCTCAGAGACAACCTCAGCAACTGACGCAACAAACGAATAGACCAAGAAAATTGTGTAAAACGAAAAAGTTCTGTTAAGAAATCTCTTCTTACCATGCCATTGAAGAGACGGCGTATGTATGTATATTTGGGTTTTGTTACAGAAGTTCCTAAATGGAGTACTTTCTTATATTTAACGTTAACCATAATCTCGAATGATCTAGGAAATAAGTAAATTTAGTAAAAAGCGAGAAGGTATTTAGTTATAAAAACTGAACAGATTCTTTTTTTCAAAAAGAAACTGTTACTGCTTTTCATAACAGTTAAGGTATCTTAAGCAATCTCATGTAACATAATAAATGCTGTTTAAAATGGGAATTTTAGTAAAACCTTCCATTCGATAATACTTAGAAACGTATCGATCGCGAGACATCGAAACAAGACAAGAATTCACTAGAGATTAACAAGACAAATCTTATTTATTTAATAGAGAACGCCACGAACTGGATATATCGTTAGCTGTAGACAGAATAACTATCTACATCTACAACTAAAACCTTTTTAATAACTTTACCAAAACTCTTTTAAAAGAAAAAACCAACCTAAAATAAATATTCGAGTTTCTTGGTCTCTTACAAACACTTCAGTGTAAAGAGGCTTGATTAGTGGAGAAAATTAATGTTAATGCAAAACCGGAAGAATCAATTTTCCGCAGGTGTTTAATCTCACCGTATTGTATACTTTGTTTTGTCTCTAAAACATTTCCGATGTAAGTTCAAAACTTATTTTAAATGGTTTTCATTGCCTTCAGATATAAGCTTTGTAAGAGCGCTATAAGTGCTACAACACATTTTGAAATATTGCTAGTCGTCTTTGTCATTTGTTTCTAAAACCTTACTTTAAAACCCTATCCGTTTCTCCTGTTATGTAGAATTTAAACTTGACTTATTTCTACTTAACTCTCAAATTATTATAAAAGTAGAAACCTAGCAAAATGGTAATTATTATTAATGTGGTTATTTACCAGGTGTGTTTCTATTTATGACCTTAGTAACAAAAAATAAAACAGCAATGATAAATTGAATAATATTTCACCGTTGACGAGAGCTCTTCAGAAATTCCGATTTTGTTAAATTAAATCTAAAATACTCACTGAGCATTAAGTACGACTTTTTTTTTATTTAGGCACTGACTTTTATGTTAAATTATTATCTATTGGAATGTAGAGACCATAGAATTTCCATTAGAATCTTATCTAACAAAGGTACTATATTATGTTAATTTCAACGCCCAAAAGGATTTTTAAAATGCCAAACATCGTTCTGATACAGGGCTTGCAATTACTTTACGCTGTTCTATTTATCCTTGCCGTGCCGAACAGATAGAGCAATCACGTACAAATTCTCGCAATACTCACAAAAAAGGGATAATTGTTTCAAGTTGGCAAGTTGTTAATAGGCAAGTGGTGTAAACCGGATGCTGTAAACAACTTGCTAGTCTAAGAGAATTTTCTCTCTTTTAAGAATACAGAAAGAAATTGCACCTGATTACTCTATTTGTTCGGCGCGGCAAGTACCATATATTATACTTTTATTAGAATTCTGATATCTTTTTTTATGTAATTATTTGTATGTAACTATTACTCAAATTTAGTGAGTTCATTTCCTGTTAACAGTAATTCTGATGTTACCATTATGGTATTATTTTCTATTTTAACAGAAGATCTTTCATGGTTATATGCTCCTAAGACACAAAAACATATTATTCATCCATGAATCAACTCTCCCTAAAAAGGCAAATGGAAGTAAGTGGACTGTCAGGAAAAACATGGTATTATTACAGTACGTAATTTATATAAATATTCTTACAGCAACGTGCTGTTTAGGAAAAACATAAACAATCTGGCATGTCAGTGTGAAATTAACCCCTATATCACACGGCAACAAACAACAATGATGTATCAAAGTATAGATTAGCCCATGTGTATAATTGGCCTCATATCACAGTCATCAAGATAATAACTGTTTACCAGACTGCATTAAAAGCAGCTTAAGTTATTCTGCTTTCAAAAAATATCTGAAAGAATTTTTATTGATTAACTGCTTCTATATTTTTGGCAAATTTTATAATCAGCGCCGTTCCTTTGGTGTGAGTCACCCGTGGGCAAGACTATATTTGCTGACCCTTTTTATGTTTCAAATATCAGGCACAATTTTCGATATTTAATCTTTAATATACATTACTAATTTGAATTATCAGTATAAACTTTATTTAACATATTTATTGAGCACAGAAATTTTAATTTAAATTAATACTAACGGTCTATTCTTCTTAATGGCGCGTAGTCTTCTTCTAACGCTTTCCATCAGTTTTTGGACCGTGGCAATATTTATTTCTGCTAACTTTAAAAAAATTTTACGTTTTAATTGCTTTTTATTTTTGATAAAACATTTTTGGAGGGTTATCGTTTTTAGGCACAAAGCCTATGTTGTCCTCTGGCGTAATGGCATGATGCCAAGTTTCATCAAAACATGTATCATCCTGAAGATGACATGTACTAAAGAAATCTATCCAATTTGATACATATACATACGGTAGAAAACAACCAGTTGTTAAAGCCTCAACTTCTCATAACCCCTACATTCTTCCAGAAAGTGGAAAGACGTTTTATCATTATTCCCACATTTAGGGCATGCTGGATCTTCCTTTAGCGACAGATGCCTTTTTAAAGTGCAGTGGCCTGCAAGGACCCCAATTAAAAGATTAAAAGGCCTCCGGCTCTTGCCTATTAGCCAATTTAACTTTAAGTCAAAACCTGTTATATGTATGGTCTTGCGCCTGGCGATAGCCATTGCTTCACAGCCAGCTCATCTGGTTCTGTTTCTAAGCAGGTATCCTCGGTTACGAATCTGGCAAGTTCATCCGCTTTTTTATTGCCGTGAATTATACTGCGCTCAATAAACCAAACGAGGTTAACCTTCTTTGTTCTTCCAAATCGTCTGCGCACTCCTGCGCTAGAGGATTTTTTATTGTTTTAGTATCAGAACAGATTTATATATCTTTTGCTCTGGCATCCTCGCATCTTTCCTATATGCCACCGATAGAATGGCTTAAACTTCAGTCTGGAAAACCTTGGTGTGCTTTTCCAGAGCAAAGCTCTCCTGCACATGTGGGCTTTTCTGCTCCTGAGGATTGTTTGTCATCCATACGTGATCCATTTGTATAGAAAACCTGCGAGTCCTGTTGGAAGTTTACCGTATCGCTCTCCCACTGTTGCGAGGGAGTACTTCCTATGCGGCTTTAACCGATCGTCCGCCTGTGTTACCCTGTAAGTGGACAAAGGCACTTCTTTTCTCCCTAACTAGGCTATCCTGGCGTGCTCTGTGTTAAATCCTTTTTCAAGCTATAGTCCTGCATTTCACATTCTGAGGTGGGCCGCCATTGCCTCCTTCCTTATCCAAGTTGGGAAGCCCGTCAGCTCCAAATACAGCCATCGGGGTCATCCTTATTGCATCAGTTATACCCAGACAGGTCAGGCGCTGTAAATTTGCCAGCATTTGGGCGATGGTGGTACGTTCTACACTAGGCCACTAGAGTACTAAACTATATAGCACTCTAGGTCTGATAATTGCCGTGCAGATCCAGTAGGATATTTAGCCTTAGATGAATTGACTGAAAGGCAATTTTCATTACATTATCTTTCTATGATCCTGTAGGTTACTTGCGTTCAGTCACAGACGGTATTGAGAAAGCGACCAGTGAGTAACACTAGCCCGTCGTCTGCATATGCCTGAGCAAAAAAGCCCTCAGCTGTTAAGAACTCCAAAAAATCATCTATTTAGACGCCAAAGATGGGGCGTAAGGCAGCAGCTTTGAAGGCAGCTGCTTTGAAGGCAGCTTGCCGGTACCTCGACGTCTACATGAAAGTCTGCTAGAGCAGCTTTAAGGTTTCTTACTTCCAGTGCAGACTTGCAGCTAACCTGCACACGGGCTTGGAATGGCTCTGCTTATAATCATTTCATCACATATAGGTATTAATTGAGGTTAGGCAGAGTATATAACTCTGGCCCAAGCAGCACCTGCTAGGAGATACAAGATATTTTTAAAGTGTTTTATTATTTACCATATAATGTTTTAATAATTTTTACTGATACCTAGTTATGTATGTATCTGCATTTGATGAGACTTATTATCTTTGTCATTATCATACAATTTTTTATTAATTAATCCTGATATCTTGTACAAGATTATATAGGAAATAAAGAATTCGATTCAATCCAAAACATCGCATTATCTGAGATTTACTTGAAAGTTAGTATTAATTGTTGGGACTCTAGGCAAATGCATGTGCAACTCTAGGTATAAGTTAAAGTTATAGTTAGGCCCGTTAGAGTAGCGGTTAAGAGCGATGCGGGGGTAAGCAAATAAAAGGGCGCTACTGCCACCGCCTCGCTCTCTTGCTCTTCACCCTTTACAAATGTAGTCCGTAGTGGGGCTGCACCAGCATAATCATCATTGTATACAGTCCATTATAGCAAAGTAAATGTTCAATTATCTTTTAAGTTATTCAAGTTTGTGTTAAAATAAAGTGTTAAAATTAAAAGGAATTTAATTATTACAACATAAAACATGGTCCTTCGAGCCGGATGAAGAGATGAGCAAAATAAAATGAGATATAGTGAAAATTGAGGCGTCCACGTGGTATGGAAGTACAGTTGGCTAACGCAAGCACACAGCTCATGCACCAATCATTGTAATACATTCGTAAAACCGAATTGTGAGTGAAATTACGTGATTCAAGAAGATATAGAGAAAATTAAGACGTACCCGTGGTACGAGAATACAGTTGACTATCGCAAGCACACAGCTCATGCACCAGTCATTGTAATCGATACGAAAAAACCGACCTGTGGGTAAGATTCCGTTACATTTTTTCTTTAAGTAAAATATTGATTTTGTGTGTGGTGAATACATTTCTATTAAAACAGAATTCTTATTCAATTGTAAAAATGTCTTTGGAACAATTGACGAAAAAACGTGACGCAATTAACACAAAAATTACACTTTTCAAAAAGTATTTAGATGTTGTGGCAACAAAAGACTCTTTAAGTGAATTAGATTTAGTTGAATTACAACAAAGGTTAGATAAAGCAGAACTATTGTATAACGAGTTTGATGAGGTACATGGTAGCATTGAAGAAAAGATAGAAAAAAGTAAATTGTTTGAGCAAATTGAAGAAAGAGAAACATTTGAAACAGCCTTTTACAGTCAGATTTCTTTAGCAAAGATAGTTATTATTCAAAATTCATCAAAGCAAGTAGAAAATGTTGAAAATGTATCTGTAAAAAGTCAGGCGCAATTAATGATGAATCTTGGACAATTTACTCCTCTAAAACTGCTTCCCATTCCTTTGACAAAATTTCTTGGTACATATGATTCGTGGTTAGAATTTCGCGATACTTATGAAACATTAATACACGAAAATACAAGTTTAAATGAAATTCAGAAATATCATTATCTTAGATCGTCTTTAGAAGGAGGCGCAGCGCAAGTAATTCGTTTGTTAGAATTCACTAGTGCAAATTATAAAGTTGCTTGGAAAGCCTTGTGCGAAAGATACGATAACACGCGTTTGTTAATTCATAATCATGTGAAATCTTTATTCGCCTTGGAACCATTGAAAAGGGACTCTTCCGTAGAAATTCGTAGAATGATAGACACAGTTTCAAAGAATTTAAATGCGTTAAACTTGTTGAAGCAACCAACGAGTGAATGGCATACTCTAATAAATTTCATTGTAGACGAAATATTAGATAAGGTTACGGCCCGAGAGTGGGGAGAATTCAAATGCGAAAAAGAATTGCCAACCTGGGATAAATTTGAACGTTTTTTAAAAGGTCGCGCGGATTTACTAGAAACTTTAGAACAAAATACTGATAAACAAAACCGTAACTCAAATCTTAGTGGATCAAAATCCAATACAAAGGAGTTAGTTGTTAGTAGCAGCCGTTGCGCGAATTGTAAAAGGGAATCACCGGAACGTTTAGGCGACTCACGCGAACTCGCCGTTAAGCGCTTTCTTGCTCTTGAACGACGGCTAGCAAAGAACGGAGAACTCAAAACCGAATACACCAAATTCATGAGAGAATATCGGAAAATGAGACACATGTCCGAAGTAATCGGGAGAGTCGGAACCGGTGTAGAATCTTTTATGCCACGTCATGGCATTCTTAGGGAAGGTAGCCTTACCACATCGCTGCGGGTGGTGTTTGACGCGTCGCCGCCTAGTTCCTCTGGTAAGTCGCTAAACGATATTGAGATAGTGGGACCTGCATTGCAAAATGATTTGTTTGCCTTGCTCATAAGGTTTCGAAAATATAGATACATAGCGTCTGCGGATATTGCGAAAGTATATCGGCAAATCCTCATAGACGAACCGCACCGGCGGTTACAGAAAATCGTGTGGTGTGATTCTCCTTCGGAATCACTTAAGACGTATGAATCAAAAATAGTCACGTATGGGCATACTGCTGCTCCGTACTTAGCAATTCGATGTTTGCTTGAATTAATCAATCAGATCGAAGGCAATCAACAGGCAATCGCGGAAATAATTAGAGACGATATTTTTGTTGACAATTCATTGACGGGAGCGGATAGCATAGATGAGGCAGCCTACATATGTAAAAACGTTTCAAAGGTATTAAAGACCGCCTGCTTTGAACTACGAAAATGGTACTCAAACGAACCCGGTGTGTTAAATAATGTTGGCAGCGCAAATCAGGATTACCATATATTAGAATTCGGGGAATATGAGAACGCCAAAACGCTGAGCCTCACATATGCGTGTAATCAGGATGCGTTAAAGTACAAAATAAGGGAAGATCCTGCTGATGTATTATTCAGGGGCGTCTTTCCCAACGAGATTGACAGCGCGAGTTTGCGGTGGCAGGGTCCATCGTGGTTGGCTCAGGACTCGGAGTTTTGGCCTGAACAGAATTGTAAACCCGAAGGTTTACCGGAAATCCGAAATAAATCAAAATGTTTCATTTTTAAAGAAAACGAATTGTCTCTGTTTAGTAGGTACCCGGATTTAAATAAGTTAAAGAAAGTTACCGCTATGATGCTGAGATTTATCAAAAATTGTAAAACGAATAAAGACAATCGTTGCGTGGGTTCAGTGTTTGTTAAACTATTAGATGACGCACTTTTTGTCTGGTCAAAATCAGTCAGAAGGAATCGTTTCCACACGAAATTGATGACTTACAAAACGGAAGGTCAATAAATAGCAAAGGTTCAATTCTAAATTTAAATCCGTTTTTAGACAAACGTGCCATAGTGAGAGTAGAGGGGAAACTTCGACATGCAAAGATTGCATTTAATAAAAAACATCTCATGTTGTTATCTCATAAACATTTATTAACAAGGTGAATTTTCGAAAATGGGTATCGGCGTTTACTACACGCGAGCTCTCAGTTATTATTGTCCAGCGTAAGACAAAGGTTTTGGTCTACTTTCGGACGTAACGTATCTAGACTTGTTGTAAAGAACTGCATTAAATGTTTTCGATTTAACGCTAACTCGGTTTCGCCAATAATGGGAGATCTCCCCGAAAATAGACTGGTTTCAAGGCAAGTATTTGATATCGTGGAAGTCGATTATGCCGGCCCATTCCAATTGAAAGATAAAAAGAGTAGAGGTAGTAAACTTACCAAATGCTACATCTGCCTATTCGTATGTTTCGCAACTAAGGCAATCCATCTTGAATTAGTATTTAGTTTAACGACCGAAGCATTTATATTAGCCTTACGACGTTTTGTAGGACGTCGCGGTTCGTCTAAAATAATTTACTTGGATAATGGTTCAAATTTTATCGGCGCCAGTAAAGAATTGAACGAATTAAGAAAGGTTTTGTATCAAAACAAAAAGGAACTGCTTCAGGCTTACACGCGTGAAAATATACAATGGAGCTTCATTCCAGCCCAATCCCCTCATTTTGGAGGACTGTGGGAGGCTGGAGTAGAGTCTACCAAACATCACCTAAAGAGAGTTGCTACAAATGCTAATTTAACCTTTGAGGAAATGTATTCACTTCTTGTGCAAGTGGAATCAATATTAAACTCCCGTCCCTTACACCCTTTATCAAACGATCCAAATGATATGACACCCTTGACTCCGGCCCACTTCTTGGTCAGCAAAATTCTCGTGGATATTCCGGATTCAAATATTACTCACCTCTCGAAAGGACGGTTCTCCATGTACCAAGAAATACAGCAGATCCGCCAACACTTTTGGAGGCGTTGGAATTTTGACTACATAAATGAGTTGCAACAGCGCGTAAAATGGAAGGCGTCCCAAGAAAAATTACAACCCGATGTGTTAGTGTTAGTGCCAGATGATAATGTGCCGCCGTTAAAGTGGGGTCTCGGTTGTGTTATTGAGTTACACTCAGGCAAAGATGGTGTAAACCGGGTTGCAACTACTAAGACTGCGGATAGTGTTTTAAAGCTTCTCTAAATTGTGTCCGCCTGTCATGCCAGAATAAGACTTGTTGAAAGCCTAGTAGTTTCAAGGCTGGGGGCATGTTGGGACTCTAGGCAAATGCATGTGCAACTCTAGGTATAAGTTAAAGTTATAGTTAGGCCCGTTAGGGTAGCGGTCAAGAGCGATGCGGGGGTGAGCAAATAAAAAGGCGCTACTGCCACCGCCTCGCTCTCTTGCTCTTCACCCTTTACAAATGTAGTCCGTAGTGGGGCTGCACCAGCATCATCATCATTGTATACAGTCCATTATAGCAAAGTAAACGTTCAATTATCTTTTAAGTTATTCAAGTTTGTGTTAAAATAAAGTGTTAAAATTAAAAGGAATTTAATTATTATAACATAAAACATTAATCACTCACTGCTATTTGCCTTTTTAGGACGGAACTGTAGTCATTTGAGATTGATTTGTTTGCTTTATACAACTTTAAAGCTATGTTTTCTAGCGATCGTTTTCTTGCTCGTTACCAACGTCATTTTGTAATTGGTTTTCTGTCTTGTGAGACATTGATTTCGTTGTATCTGCATTTAGGGCTACTAGTTTTTAGCTCCTATATCGGCTTTTATAGATAGAGATCACTATTTAATTCTTTGTTTTATTAATTCATTTATTAAATCTCTTCAAGGTTGATTGATTAATTTCTTGCTATAAATATTTCCATTTCATTTTTATTGTTTTGAAAATATATAACTTGAGCGCGTGTCTTATTTAAAAACCGCTTTGGTTGCTTCATTGTAATTTTCCTTTTTCTATTCCATCTACTTTCATCGTCATTACCTCATGAAGCCAAATTTAATTATTTAGCAAGATCAGAATTAAATAATAATGTCTTCGAAAGCGTATTTCTTTCGGTCTGCATTTAAATTACTTCTATTTATTTACTGTTAAATCGCCTATTTCCTATGAAAAGATTAGATATCGCTGAACATTATTTGCATATTACTTTTATTTATCTAAATTCTAATTATTTTTGAGTTTAATTATTTCTTTTTTCATTTTAGGATAGTAAGACGTCTTCTTCTGAGATTACCTATCAATCCCGGCAACTTCTTATTTTTGATTAAAATTTGATTGCGTATAGTCTGATAAGGACTTGTAAAGTTTTTGTATTTTTTTATCTTTTTATCGGTTTTCTTGATTATTGAGACATGATTTTAATTATCAATTTGGGCCTATCTTGTTATTTCCCATCTCAAAAATTTTCTTTTCTCTTCTGATTCTGATGGTTTTCTTGTAAGTCTTATTATGTTATTCTTTTCAAAAAACATGTTTTTTAACGTTTGTTTGGCAGCAATAATTTCGGACTCCTTGCTAAACTTTTTTTTATTTTGTTACTTTCCAGTAGCCTAGAACAATTTTCTTTAATATTCTCTGCTATTGGTGAATTTATCAGAAATCTACACCGTCTTTTCATATAAGATTCTGTTGATAGGTTAATCACTGGACTTGCGGTCTAGTAATATTTGTGATGGGTTCCGGTACAACTGATACTAGTTGAACGTTCTTGGAGCATTTGCTATGTATAGGGTGTTTTCATCTCTGTGACCTTTTTTGTACTCTATCTGTAGTGAGTTCTCTACTGGTACTTACCCTGTGCTGTAGTGGGTGATTTCTTTGGTGTTCTTTAATTCCATTACTAGAATTACATAACTTTATGTACCCTCCATTTTTGGAATAAACGGATTTTGTTTATTAGGACCTCATAAATTGAGCGTAAATTACCTCATTTATATCACTTTCCGGGCGTTGATTACTGGGCTGCAAATCTTTAACACTTTTGAATGCGAGAGCCGTTCCTGTCCTAGAAAGCATTCATCGCCGCTGCCGTCCCCAATATTCGGAGATGCGTTTAAGTTAGTGGTTGTTCTTTAGTAGGCCTTTTGACGCCAGATATCCTCGTTTGCTGTACTGCAGGATCAAAGGACATCGATCTTGCCACCTTTAAATTAGTTACGTCTAATGTACCTGTTTTTGTAATTTAAATTATTTAATTTTTTGTACCATTTTCTATAAAAGCTTTAATTAAATTGTTTTTAAAAGTTAAATTAAAATGCGTCTAAATTAACAAAATAAAAGAAAAACTTTTCAGAATAATCTTCTTGTCTGTGCGCTTTTGTTTTTCTTATGTTCTAGTTACTGGTTGCTTCCGGCAGCATAAAGATCTGTAATTCTACTGACATGCTTCTCGTGTAAGTCAATTGATATCGGTGTGCTTACCTTCTTAATTTTAGGATTCTTCATTGATTAATAAAAACTTGTTTCAAAATTGAATTAATTAAAAATGTTCTGACCTAGATTCTTTTATTCAATTATTACTAGATACTCGCCATTTTACCGGCTTTGTTTAAATGAGATAAAATAATATTTTATAGTTCTTTATTTTCCTTTAAAAGGTTATCAACCTTTAAATTTTACTTCTATTTTTGCAAATTTTCTAATTATCTTACTTTATTTGTTTTTAACTTTGCATTTATACTGGTTGTCCTAGTATCTTTATTTATTATTGTAGAAATTTGAAATGTATACTTATCTACTTATTTTTTTATATTTTCTGATTTTGAATTTATGGTATCAATATTGATTATTTGATATACTTATCTGGTTTATGACAAAAGTATTTATAGATTGTGTAAATTTTACATTTTGTTTTGGGACTTAATTTCAATATATGTGATGCAAACACAATCAGCGATCACGTCTAAGTTATAGATTTTTAGGTTTCAGTTCCAGATGTTTCTAGTAACTTTTGAAAACATTTTAAACTATAAACCAGCTCTGTAAGTTATCGTCTTGTTATTCTACGTATGATTATTCCATGCAGTGTCATGTTATAATTAAATGGCATGCAAAACTTTAAAGCCGTTTTTTTCAAAACTATGATTTCACAATATTCTCCCTTTGCCATTTCTCGAAGTAGAGTCAGTTATGAAGACTTCACGTTTTGATTAGATGCAACATACGAGGTATGTGAGAAAAGTAATGAGACTGATTTCATACTAACCAAAGTTTTTATTTTTTTCAAACAACAATGTTATCCCCTTCAAAGTAGTTCCCTTGGGCAACTATACACCGGCGGAGTCGTTGTTCCCACTCTTGGTAGCAGCGCTGGAAGTCTTCAACTGGTATGGCTTTTAACTGGTCGGTCACAGTCTTTTGAATGTTCTCCAGAGTTCCAAAATGGCGTCCTTTTAGGACATGTTTTAATTTCGGGAAAAGGAAAAAGTCACAAGGACTCAAATCAGGTGAATAGGGGGAATGAGGAACAACAGTAATGCGTTTTGAGGTCAAAAATTCACTGATGGAAATTGCTTTGTGACACGGAGCATTGTCATGATGTCTGTCAAAATTTGATGCACGGTGAAAGTGTTTAAATTTAACTGTTCACTCATCATCCTTATTGTTAAACGACGGTCTGATCTCACAAGAGCCCTCACACGTTCAATGTTTTCGTCAGTTTTTGAAGTTGAAGGTCTCCCCGAGCGAGGTTCATCTTCAACGTGTTCTCGGCCGTCCAAAAATGATTTGTGCCAGCGGAAAACTTCTGCTCTTGATAAGCACTGTTCCCCATAGACCTGTTTCAACTTTTCAAAGGTCACACTCTCGGATTCACCAAGTTTAACACAAAACTTTATTGCACAACGTTACTCTAAATTCCGATGCTTCATTTCTGTAACACACAACAAAAACACAACTTCACTGATGGCGCTGTCAAAAATAATGTGTTAGCTGTACGGAGTTGTAACTCGGACTGAGGAAGTAGAAGCGATAAACAAACCGGTTTAGCACAGACCGATAGACACAACGTTGCCAGATCCCCCGCAGTGTTGCCAGTCTCATTACTTTTCTCACACACTTCGTACACTAGATTGATTTAAGGAGTTCTTGTTGCAACTGCTGGGGGTGTCTAAATAAAAAATTAGTTTGCTTTTTTGCACAAAATTCTGACACAGTCCTTTAAAGTAGTTTCTATTTTTGTTTTTTACCAAGGACTATTAAATAGACTCTCGGTGCCAGATGATAAAAGAGGAAAATTCTAGATCTAGAAGCTGGCCTAGTTGTGAAAGCTTTACGTTTTAATTGAACGCAACGTATATTAGACCAACTTAAGGAATCTCTGCTACAACTTTATGGGTACCTAAATAAAATATTAATTTGCTTTTTGCAGAAGATTCTAATACAGTCTTTTCTAGTCTTTTCCACCATTTTCTAGTTATGTTTTACCAAGGATTATTAGACTGTCAATGCCAACTTACGAAAGAGGAAAACTCTAAATCTGGCAGTTGTCCCAATCTCAAAGGCTTCACGTTTTTATAGAACGCAACCTGATTGAATTAAGTAGTCCTTGTTCTGCCGTGGGTACCTAAATAAGATATCAGTTGTTTTTTATACAAAAGTCTAATACGTTCCTTTTCAACTTATGAAATGAAGACTTACGTCGGAGATAGAAAAGTATATACAATTATTCTACATCATGTCAAGGTAAAAAATACATAAATAAATAAATTACTTACAAAAAAAGTGTTTGTTAATGCCCAATAAGTATCTTAAAAGCGTCTCTATTTGTTTTAGCGATATTGTTGCATAACAAATGCAATTTACGTACAAGAAACTACGATTTTCATATGTTCAATATCATGGCACACTAAGTGAAAAATGGTTTCCACTCCATAACTTGGTAAAACAAAAGAAAATCTATGTCAAATCTTATATTACTGAAAAGCATTTAAAACGTGCTATTTATTCAGCAATATGAACATCAACTGAAGCCTATCGAAAAAAATGACTTTTCTTCTATTAAAGGATAATCCTCCCTTTGCCGTTCTTTTCCATCTTTGCTCGTTGCTGAGATCTTCCATTTTAAAGAAAATCGGATATTTTCTATCTAGTAAATCGTGAACTTTCGTGAAAAGGCAAAACTGTCAATAAATTGATCTCCAAAATAGGCAACTTGTTTCTAGTTTAATTGACTTCGTATCTTCTACGGTTTCCGAGATTCATGGTGAGCTTTGAATTTGAGATACACTGTATGTTTATAAGAGTCATTTCTTAAGAAAAGAAATATGTAAGTTGCACAAGAAAAATTTTCCAAAGGAGAAATGTATTTTTATTACTATCCAAAATTGTAGTGAAGTGATTCGCCTATCTCATTTACATACGAAGAAGGTATACAGCATTCTGGCATATGATACCTTATTAATGCTGTTCTACTTAATATTAACAGAATGGCATATATCTTTGTTTGGGAATAACGTTATCAGATGTTGTGTCTTTATACCACAAAATAAGTCGAATTGAATATCATTTTATTCACAACAATGTACATCTATGTCACAGTTAAGAAACAAAAGCATTATACATGCGTAATTAGAGGCAAGGTTACATGTCGTATGAATCATTATTACGCATCAGCGGTAGTGTATACATTTTTACTGACGGTACATTTTAAATATGAAACAACAATCATCCCGCCCACAAAAAGTATTCGAATGTAGTATAATATTTAACATAAACACATACAGGTAACTATAAATGAAATATTAAATGTAAACTTAACATTTGAAACATAGTAACATGACAATCTTTAAAAAAAGAATAATAAAAAACGATAAATTATTGAATATAATCACTAAGGTAAGTTGGTTGTCGCCTGGGTCGCTCAGAACGTCTAACCTCTGCAGGCGTCTCTTCATTTTCTATGGCAGGTTGTTCTTCAGGGTCTGCGATGACGTCTTGATTACCAACTCTGTCTGGAGTGTATGGAACCATCATCATCAATTCTGGTGGAACGTCAAAATATGAAGTTGGGTCGTGCTTCGGTACATTTTCGGAAAATGATACCCGTTTCTTTTCCTTCTTTTGCACTTCGGTTCTTCGAATTTGGTTAATGTGGCGCTTGATATTAAATCCATCATCGAGTAAAATAATATAATGTAATTGTCCTAAAATCTTTACTACTTCCCCAAAACGCCATTATGGTTTTTTGTTGTGAGGGTACCAACGGACTTGGACTCTTTCACCTATTGCTAGTTGTCGGACACCTTGTACTTTGGTCCGTTGATTTGTCGACGTATTTGATTTACTGGGAATAAGGGCATCTAAGCGCGTGCGAATTTGACGCTTGAGATATATCTCTGCCGGTGACCTTCCACACGCCAAAGGAGTTGCTCTGTATCTAAATAATATTTGTCTTAATTGCTGTCTAATTGGCAGGTGTGAATCATTCATTGCATTTAGTTTTGCTTTTAGCGTTTGAACATTCCTTTCGGCTAACCCGTTAGTAGATGGGTGGTTAGGGGCACTAAAATTCTGAATGATTCCATTTCGAATACAATATTCTTTAAATTCTGTTGATTTGAAAATCGTAGCGTTGTCCGAGACTAAAACCGATGGAAAACCGTGTGTTGCAAAGATATCATTGAGTGCTTCAATTGTAGAATCTGAGGTAGGAGCACTTGTTTGAATCCGCACTTCTATCCACTTAGACTTTGCGTCTACCAGAACCAGAAAATATAAATTCTTGAAAGGTCCTGCGTAATCAATGTGAACACGTTCAAAATTTTCTGCAGGTTCATCCCACTGATGTGTGACTTTTGCAGGGTTCTTCTGTAATAGTGCGCAAGTTTCACATGATCTTGCAATTCGTTCGATATCTTTGTCAATTCCCTTCCAGTACACATACCTTCTTGCTAATTGTTTCATTTTGACGATGCCTACATGAGTGTGATGTAATTCTTTCAACACTATTGGGCGTAAGCTTTTGGAATTTCTAGTAGGTGATTTCGGAAAATCAGCTCGTTTTGAATCGTGTATTGCGAATCTAGATTTACGGACGAATTTAGTTCTTCTTTGATCTGAGACAGTTCTTCGTCATTGAGGGATTCTTCTATTAATTTTTCTCGCGTAACGACGTCTGTTGTAATCTGGTTAATGATTTGATCACACAACGTTGAGACTTCATTGTCTAACAGTTGTTCCGTAGAATTATTATCTGGATTCGGTGCTCGGGAAAGGCAATCCACATTTACGTGATCTTCAGCTCTTCTGTGCTTTACTTCGTAGTCGAATTCTTGAAGAAAAGATGCATATCGAAGTAAGAGTGCTGAAGTAATGGCTAGAATCTTTGAATCTGGATGTAGAATTCTTGTAAGTGGTCTATTGTCTGTGACGAGTTGAAATTTTCTTCCAAAGATATAGACGACAAAATTATGAACAGAGAACATTATGGCTAAGGCTTCTTTGTCCAGCTGACTGTACTTTTTCTCCGTATCAGTAAGAGATCGAGAAGCGAAGGCAATGGGTCTTTCGACACCATTGATAACATGAGATAGTACTCCAGCTATTCCTACTGGGCTTGCATCACATGCTACTACAAGTGGCAATTTTGGGTTATATGGAGTAAGCACCTGGTCACTTGAGATTTCATTCTTTAATTTTATAAAAGCTGCTTCGCACGTTGCAGTCCATTTGAAGTGTGCTTGTTTTTTCAGCAACATTCGAAGAGGATATGTCTTGGTTGAAAGATCCGGAATAAACCGTGCGTAATAAGTTACCATTCCTAGGAACCTTCGTAGATCATCTGTGTTTCTTGGTCTAGCCATTTCCGTAATTGCCTTAATTTTATTTTGCGATTTCGAAATCTTATTGTATTCGATAACATGTCCTAGGTATTCAGTTTTTGTAGCGAAAAATTCACATTTTCGACGATTCACATACAGATCAAAATCACGTAATCGTTGAAGGCATGCATTTAAGTTTTTTGAACATTCTTCTAATGTTCCCCGTGAACAATGATGTCGTCGAAATAAGACAGGGTTTTCGGGAGATCATTCAATATCTGATCTAGAATTCTATTAAAGTCTGCTGGTGCAGTTTTAATTCCAAAGGATAGTCGATTCATCTTGTATGTTCCGCGGTGAGTGGTAATTGTTTGTATTACTGCACTTTCTTCATCTACTTGTAGATGCAGGTAAGCTTTGTATAAATCAAGACGGCAAAAATATCGGGAATTACGAAGATTATTTAAAATATCGTCGATTTGTCGAATTGGATAATTTGAATCTACCAATCTGCTGTTTACTCCAACCTTATAGTCAACACATAGGGGTACGTTGCCATCTGGTTTTGAAATGACCACTAAGGGTGATCCCCAATCACTCGTTGATATCTTGCTAATACTACCATCGCGCTCTAGGTTATCTAGCTCTTGTTCGACTTTCTGTCGCAATGCATATGGAACATCACGTTCTTTCGTATAACATGGTTTAACACCTTGACGAAGCTTTAACGAACATACTATGTTTGGGATTTTCCCTACTCTCTCTTCAAACATTTCCGGGAAAGTCTTAATTACGTCTTCAGCATTCTTCATTAATTTAATTTGATTGACATCAGAATTGGTGGTTTCTACACCATCGATGGTAGCAAGGTTCATTTTCAAATGTCGAATCCATACTCTTCCCAAAAGGGGCTCGAATTGATCTGGTACAATATAAAGTTCTTCTGTAGATGTACATGAATTGTACTGAGCTTGCACTGTTATACGACCTTCTGGCCGAAACACGTCACGAGTGTATGATCGAAATGCTATATTTGTCGGTTGAATTTTGACATCTAGGCACAAGCGATTGAATTTACGCCGTGGAAGTAGTGTATATCCAGCTCCGGAATCTACTTCAAAACGCTGAGGTTTGCCTTCAATAAGGATCGTTATAAAAAATTTGGTTGCGTCGGCTGTATTCTGATGGGCAAAAATGTCTATAAGTTGGTTAATGTTATTTCGAGGTAGGTATTCTGTAATATTATTAGGATCGTCTGAACTCGAAGTCTTTTTCCGAAGAAGAGTAGAAATGCATACTTTTGCAATGTGTCCAGACTTATTACAAGAATTACACTTCAGATTTGAACTTCGACAATTTTTTGCTGTATGATTATCGCGACCGCAACGAAGACACATGTTTTCTATACCAAGTTTTTTATAATCAATTCTGGATCTAGATTTTGATCGAAACCTTGATTGCTTCTGGAAACTTTGAGAACGATGTCGAGCATTTGTAGTGGGGTTATTTCTTCTCGAAAGGTGTTGGTTCTTTGCTACTTTATTTATGGAATCGTTCTTTGCAATTGAATTATTTAAAACAGGTTCGTTTCTTGAAATTTCCCTACTATCAATCTTTGAAGATTCAAGAGCGATGGCTTTTGCGGTTATTTCGTCAAATTCTGACGTGTCAGACTGTAGAAGTTGCTCACGAATTGTCACGGATACCTCTAATAAACTGGGCTGGTAAAAATACATTTGCAATTGAAATAGCACAGTCGCAGGGTGATATAAATTCACATGCTGTAATATCTGCTCGTAATGCTGCTATATAATCCGAAATTGATTGTGATTCTATTTGATACGTTGATAAAAATCTGTGTTGTGCAACCAGTATATTTTGTTTTGGACACAAATGCTTTTCCAATGATGTAATTAATGTTGCGTAATCTAGTTCGTTTGGCATTTTTGGTGCTAGAAGAGCTGCGAGTATATTATAATTAGAAAACCCGATAGAATTTAATAGCATCTGTGCACAACAATTTTTATCATCAAAAATATTTTTCATGCAAAGATAATTTTCAAATCGTTGTCGATAATATTTGAAATTTTCTTTTTTGCTGTCAAAATTTTCAAACGGGGGCAATAATGCGGCATTTACTGTTGGAGCTGGATTTGATATTGCTGTTCTTCCGGGAAGCAAACGATCAAGCAAATCTTGCTGGTTTTTATTCATTGCTTAGTTGAATAGTTGAAATTGATTTGCATCCATACCGGTTATTTGAAGTTGAAAGTATGGAAAAAGAACTAGATTTCTTGAAAGGCAGATGCGCAAAGATATAAATGTAATGGCATCTGGTGCACGTGTACGTAGAATGGTAAATCGGTTGCGTGCATATTCAAATTGGAATAAATAATCATGCAGTACCTTATTGCTGTGAATTCTTCTTATGAAGTCTTGATTTTTTTTGTCTTGAATTTGCAGCTACTTACACATAACGTACTTATGCAGGATCTGGAGTTTTATTATAACGATGTTCACCTCGTCGCCAACTTTGTCTCAATTTTAATAATTGCATTATATTTTAATAAATTAATGTTTCGCTATCCTGATTTTTCGAGAGATTTCAACACCTAAACGAATTGAGGCCGATTCTACCCTCTTTTACATTAATTTGCATACTTATCAGGCAACGATTTGTGATTTATTACTTTACTAGCATCAACCCTACGCAAATAGGGTACTATTGTATGTAAAGGTAGCTGCAAGGTAGAAAACGTGTCGTGTAAATTATCGATCACGACTGTTGATGTTGATAGTGATACCGGGGTTCTAAAGGGTCTAATTAAATTTTCCACGTCAACGATTCGCCCCGTGTCATCGCCGTAGGTAGGTAATACGGTGCCGACGATAGACGGACGGTGACGCCCGGAGAGTCGTCGAGGGATGCCCTAAGTACAGGGTAGGGAAAGCACGAGCCTCGGATTAAGAATCTTATTAGATTAAGCCGATTAATAGAACCGCTGATCTGAAATGAATATTGTTTCGTGATGCCACAATTTCGTTATGGCTATTTAACCAAAGAAAAAAAATCTGTTGGGAGTTATTTTTTACGTAACAAAATCACAAATAATAAGAATTTCCATGTAATAGTGCTTTAAGTAAGTATACTAATTTTACATAAATGCTTTTAGAAAACGCTCACGCGATGGAACGAAAATGTATATGTGATCATGATAAGCATAAATGCATGTATGCTTAAGCACAGCGGGCGAATGTTTAAGTTGTTAACTGATTTTGGAAGTTTTAACTGTTTTTGGGCAATAAAAACGCGACCCACTTTAACTTATTTCATTACAACTACGTTTAAACTTAAATAAGGCTGTTTTAAAAACTACTCACCAAATAAAATTTCGGCTGTCACTAACATTTAACTATGCAAATGAGGGGGCACGATATGGCAATAGATAAAATTGCTAAATTGGAAACCTAGCACGAAACCTATTATCTGACAAACAGCATTAAGTACATTACACGATAATATTATACAGTCAGTTTCTAACTAAAATAAAATAAAAATAGCCTCCTTTATCATTCTAATACTGTACTAATACTAAATATGCTACATATTAGTCTAAAGTAAATAAAGTCAAAGAATTAATGAAAATATACTGTTTAGAGTATACCCATACTTAAAAATTTCTAGAGTAATTTGTTTATTTAGCAAAATCACTAGTTTGCAAAAATAAAAAAAATTAATAAAATATGTATACATCATAAAATATGTAGTTTATGATTAGGAAAAATGTAAATGCAGTGTGCTTTGTTGTCGGTTTTAAAGCGATAAACAGCTAATAATTTTGTGTTGCACGGAGGTTTCTAAATATATTGAACTTGGTCATGTGGGTTCCGATATTAGCCATGTCAGGAAAATCAGGCAAGGAAAACAAATCTGGTTTGCTTCAAAGGACTTGATGCATGATGTTAACGTTACTATGGTGTGCCGTGCTTGAGCTTCGTTGTCACTGACAAGAGAATCTATTAAACGGTTGCGATACACATAGTATTACATAGTAGTTAATTCGAGATCAAAAATGTGTCGAAAATATAATAGCCTTATAAAGGCACTAGACTGTTAAAAATTAAATTTATTTTTATCAGTACTTACCATTTGCTATTTTATTGTAATTAATAATCAATCAATTATTGATTGGTCATAATTCATCTTATAGTAGTAGGATATTAATTATTATATTCCAAACACTTCAGTAACCTTAACGTATTATCATTAGGTGCATTTATCCTATCCCATATTATTTACTTTTAAATATTTTGTTGAATTTATTTCACAGTTTGTAATTAGTTTGATTGGTTTTTAATCACCATGGCCTTTGACTAGAGCTTTTCTGCAAAATCCATTTCTGTGTGTCTGGTTATTAGTATGAAATAATAAAATTTAGTACCACTATTGAAAAGATTTTGTTACATATTATACTGCTATTGGCCAACCTGATACTGATTATAACCGTGGTAAAGTCTGCATTCCTTACCAACTTGCTAGTCCGCGTTGGTGGTTCGCATTTGGTAATCCGTATTTGGTGGTTCGTATTTGGAGATTTGTTATTTCCTGTACTTGGCGGCCGATATTTAGTGGTCCGTCTTTGGTAGTTTGTATTTGATGATCAATATTTTGGATGTCCGTATTTGGTGGCTCGTCTGTTTTAGTGTCCGCTTTAGTGGTCCGTATTTTGTTGTCCGTATTACATAGTCTGTATTTGCAGTCCGTAGATGGTGGTTCGTATACGGGAGTCGACGTCTTGTGTTTCGTATTCCGCGGTTCGTCCTTCGTGGTTCATATTTGGTGGCCTCTCCTACGTGGATCATATTTTGGGGTCCGTATATGGCGGTTTGTTTTTAGTAATACGCAGTTGGTGGTCTGCATTTGGTAGTTTATATATCGTGGTCCGTATTTGGGGATCCGTATTTACTGGTCCGTATATTGTGGTGTGTATTTTGGCGCCAAATATGATGGTGTTCTTGGTGGTCGCTATTTCGTGGTTCGTATTTGGTGGTTCGACTTTGGTAATTCGTATTCAGTGGTTCATATTTTAAGATCCGTATGCGGTTGTCCGTATTTGGGGATCCGTACATAGCAGTCCGTATTTAGCGATCCGTAATGAATTGGTGGCCCTTATTTGGTGGTCTGTATTTGGTGGCCTGTCTTTGTGATCAATATTTGGTAATCGTTTTTTGCTGATCTCCATTAGCCGTTTCGTATTTGGTAGTCCATATTTGGTGGTACATTTTAAATGTCCCATATATAGTGGTCCGCATTTTATAACTGCATATAGTAGTTCTTATTTGGAAGTTCCTATTTTGTTGTCTGTACTTGGGTGTTCGTAAATGGTGATCTGTTTTTAGTCGTCCGTATTTTGTAATCCACATTTGGCGTTCCGCATTTGGCGTTCCGTATTTGCAGGTTTGTATGTAGTAGTTCATATTTGGTTTGGATGATGGCCTGAGGTGGTGAAAATGGTGGTCAGAATTGATGTTTCAAATTGATGGTTTAAAATTTTTGTCCGAATTGGTAGTCCAAAATGGAGATCCGGAGTTCGAATTTGTGATCTTACATGACTATCCGACTTGTAGTGCAAAACGATAGTCCAAAATTTTGCTTCAAGTTGATGGTCTAAATTGGTGTTCCGTCATGGTAGTTTGGAATGGTGTTTCAAATTTGTTGTCCGAAACAGTGGTTCGAAATGATGGTCCGAATGGGTAGTACCGAATCGATGGTTCGAATTGGTCCGAATTTATGATCCCAATTGGTAGTCGAAAATAGTTTACCGGATTAGAGCTCCGACATAGTGGTTTCGATTGGTGTTTCTAAATTTGTGGTCCAGAATGGTAACCCGAACTGTATGCTGCTAGTTGATGATAAAAAATGGTAGTCGGAAACAGTGAATCGAAATAGTTATTTGAAATAATGGTTCGAATTAGTAGTCGTCAATCAATGTCAAATACCGCCGTAGATGGCTGGCTTCTTAGAAGACTTAACTTCTCTTAAGCCTGGTGAGAGTAGATTGTTGGATAGAAACGCTCGCTGCTAAAGTTAATGTTAGAGTTAGAGTCGATGTCAGGCACCAAGCAGACCCCACGCGAATCCCGAGGCAGGTGGTGGAACGGGAAGGTGGAGGAGTTGTGTAGGCTGCGCACGAGACCGCGCAGCACCCCAAGACAGCCGAAGTTCGTGTGCATGCCAAGGGATACCCAACAAGCCGCCGGCCAGTGACGGCTTGTTGTTTGCAGAATTGTGTAGGTGTTGTGTGGTAAGGAGGTGCGAGTATGTGGGTGTATGTGTGGTGATGTTTGGGTGTCTACATGTTTGATGTGATGTGATGGGATGTTACTGTTCCGGCCGAATTAGTAGTCCAAACTTTTGATGTTTCGAAATGGTAAACTGAATGTGGTGGTCGAACATTGTAGTTCGGAATGCAGTTAGGACATAGTGGTTCGGATTGGTGTTTCTGGATTTGTGGTACAAAATGTAGTGGTCCGAATAAATGGTCTAAAATGGTGATCCGAAATGTTGTGGTCCAGATTTGTGTTTTGAAATGTAGTGGTTTAAATCGGTGTTTCAAAGTAGTAATTCGGATTTGTGGTCCAAATTGGTTCTCTGAAATGGTAGTCCGAATTTGTGGTTTGGATTAGTGGTCCGGAATATCGATTCTAAATAGCAATCTTATTTAGTATTTGAAAATGGTGGTCAGAATTAGTGGTCTGATTTGGTGATCTTAAATAGTGGTCCAAATTGGTGATTCGGAGTGGCGCACAGTGGTCTGAGCCGAACATTTAGGGGACAAAAGTCAATGAAGTAAGTAGAATGAGTGATGGTTGGTGTATAACGGTAATTTGGGTCCCTGATTACAAATCCGTCATTAGAATTGACAAATTCAAATGGCGGAACAAATATGGTGGACATGACAATAAAAAAATAACAAATTTTTCACATAATTGAGTATACATGATATTTTTAGATATTCGCTTTCAAATTATAAGTGTAGAGTAAAAAACATAAAATGGTGGAACAAATATGGCGCACATAATTGCAAAACTTATTTTATTTACTAAATCAAAAAACAATTGAATAATTAAATAAATGAGCCAATATAGAAATGAATGAATGAATGAATGAATAATTAAATAAATGAACCAATCAAGAAATAAATGAATAAATGTTTTTAGAGATGTTTCCAAGGGCAATTCAGACAGAAATTATGCAGGTATGCATGCATAAACAATGTTTCCATGTATAAATAGGTTTTATTATCTGTACACACCACTATACCTATAGTATAGTGGAGTATGCGTTTTGCTCCGAAACTTCTCAGCTTTATATCTCAAAAACTATTAGTTTTACGTAAATTTTGTATAAGACCTTTTTGTGTAAATTTAGCTCATGAACAAATTTCATAACGATCAAAATTAACGTAAAACCAATAGTTTACGAGATATCTGAGAAAAACTGATTTTTGTGACTTTGATCTTCTGTAACTTCTGTAGCAGTCCAGTTGGCTTTATGAACTTTTGAGAGATTGTTCTTGACGCCGAAATAAAGAGAATCCCGAAGGAAAACCTTCAGTCGGATGCGTGTTTTTCGAGTCTTTTATTTGATAACAGCATTAAGTTTTTTATCGATCGTTTTATTTTTGTCGATTGCAGCCTATAGTTTGTAATATTTGGATCCGCCATTTTGAATTTTACAATTTTAACTTTAAATTCTTAATCAGAGACCCGAATAACCTTTTTATGCACCAATCATCACCTATTTTACTTATGTTCTGGACTTTTGTCCGCCTAGATATTCGGCTCAGACCACTGTGTGGCGGCTTGAAATGGTGGTCCTAATTGGTTTTCAAAATGGTGGTTTGAATTGGTGGTTCGAGATGGTTGTCTGAATTGGTAATTTGAAATAACGGTCCGTATTCGTAGTCCGAGTTGGTGATCCAAAATAGTGATCGAAGTTGGTGATCTGAATCGGAAATCCAAAGCTGTTTTCCGAAGTGGTAGCGAAGGGTCTAGGGTAAGTTTGCGTCAAGAACGTAGTGGCCAAATGTGATCTCAGTACTTAATTTGCCAACCGCGGCAAAAAGAAATTTGTGATCAACTCAAAATACAAAGCTTATTGTTAGTAGCCTTTGTGGGGAGAATATAACCGCGTTTTTAGATAACTAGTAGAAATTAATTTAGCGAGAGAAATTTGATTGATCAAGTTTGAAGAATATTTAGACAGTAGGAAATGGTGAACAATAAAGAAAGGTACCCAGGAGGAAAGCTGACAGTAGAACTTTCCTTCCAGTTTAGTAAAGATGACCATGATA